>JAWPHD010007282.1:0-131299 GCA_037043455.1 Cyrtodaria siliqua
TGAGTTTTAATATTGATTCAGTTCATTTGTAGCTAATCTAGATATTCAAAACTTGTGCATTAAAACTTTCAATATTGGGGCCAATTTTGTTCCTTATCATACCTATCCTTTAAAGGAAGATTCTGAAGAACTGTGATTAAATCTCCTTAAAAAAGGTGAAATACAGATTGTACAATTTTAAAACTTTTTTATGTTTGTATGTTTCATCATAAAGATTCGTAATTATATAATTGAATGGTAAACTACTTCTCATTTTATGTTTTACTTATTTTGTCTCAGCTGCACTGACTTTAACAAGTTGCATTCAAGTATCTGTTAGTATTAAACAATATTGGACCATTTTCAAAACATAAAATACATTGAAGCTTAAAATTCATGCAGGCAAACAAGAGGGAATTTAGCAGATATGATCTTATTGTCATGCATGAAAATCCCTGTAACATGCCCGAAGGGTAGACCAATATGTCCCACTCACACTTACAGAGCCGTGGATCTCATTCACATGCTCAAGGTCAGATCTCAGTGATCAAGCCGAGGCTCAAACATGCCACCCCTCCATTGTAAGACACAGACATAACATTATTTACTATGTGTGTACTGAAGGGATTGTTACAGGTAATACAAATGCATTAATTCTGGTAACATTTAAGTTCACAGAAAACATACCTTCTGGATGTTAGTTTTTACTATTATCACTTACCAAATCAGCAGTCACAACTCATATTATTAGGCTATTATAATAAGTAAAATCAGCACACAAGCAAAACTCTTATAATAGTCTACATCAGCACACAAGCAACACTCTTATAATAGTCTACATCAGCACACAAGAAAAACTCTTATAATAGCCTACATTAGCACACAAGCAACTCTTATAATAGTCTACATCGGCACATAAGCTACACTCATATAATAGTCTACATCAGCACACAAGCAACACTCTTATAATAGTCTACATCAGCACACAAGCAACACTCTTATAATAGTCTACATCAGAAAACAAGAAAAACTCTTATAATAGTCTACATCAGCTCACAAGCAACACTCATATAATAGTCTACATCAGCACACAAGTAGAACACATATAATAGCATATATCAGCACACAATTAGAACACATATAATAGCCTATATCAGCATACAAGCTACACTCATATAATAGTCTACATCATCTCACAATCAACACTCATATAATAGCCTACATCAGCACACAAGTAGAACACATATAATAGCCTATATCAGCTAACAAGCAACACTCTTATAATAGCCTACATCAGCTCACAAGCAACACTCTTATAATAGCCTACATCAGCTCACAAGCAATACTCTTATAATAGTCTAGATCAATACACAAGCAAATCTCATATAATAGCCTACATGAGCACACAAGCAAATCTCATATAATAGCCTACATCAGCATGCAATCAATACCAATATAATAGCCTACATGTGCACACAAGCAAATCTCATATAAAAGCCAACATCAGTACACAATCAACACTCATATAATAACATACATCAGCACACAAGTAAAACACATATTATAGCCTGCATCAGCACACAAGTAATACTCATATAATAGCCTACTTCAGCACACAAGCAACACTCATATAATAGCATACATCAGTGCACAAGCAACACATGTAATAGCCTACATCAGCACAAAGGTAGAACACATATAATAGCCTACATAAGTACACAAACAACACTCATATAATAGCCTACATCAGCACACAAGTAGAACACATATAATAGCCTACATCAGCACACAAGCAACACTCACATAATAGCCTACATCAGCACACAAGCAACACTCACATAATAGCCTACATCAGCACACAAGTAGAACACATATAATAGCCTACATCAGCACACAAGCAACACTCTTATAATAGCCTACATCAGCACACAAGCAACACTCACATAATAGCCTACATCAGCACACAAGTAGAACACATATAACAGCCTACATCAGCACACAAGCAACACTCTTATAATAGCCTACATCAGCACACAAGCAACACTCTTATAATAGTCTACATCGGCACATAAGAAAAACTCTTATAATAGTCTACATCAGCACACAAGTAGAACACATATAATAGCCTACATCAGCACACAAGCAACACTCTTATAATAGCCTACATCAGCACACAAGCAACACTCACATAATAGCCTACATCAGCACACAAGTAGAACACATATAATAGCCTACATCAGCACACAAGCAACACTCTTATAATAGCCTACATCAGCACACAAGCAACACTCTTATAATAGTCTACATCGGCACATAGAAAAACTCTTATAATAGCCTACATCAGCACACAAGCAACACTCTTATAATAGTCTACATCAGCACACAAGCAACACTCTTATAATAGTCTACATCGACACATAAGCTACACTCATATAATAGTCTACATCGGCACACAAGCAATACGCTTATAATAGTCTACATCAGCTCACAAGCAACACTCATATAATAGTCTACATCAGCACACAAGTAGAACACATATAATAGCCTACATCAGCACACAAGCAACACTCTTATAATAGCCTACATCAGCACACAAGCAACACTCACATAATAGCCTACATCAGCACACAAGTAGAACACATATAATAGCCTACATCAGCACACAAGCAACACTCTTATAACAGCCTACATCAGCACACAAGCAACACTCTTATAATAGTCTACATCGGCACATAGAAAAACTCTTATAATAGCCTACATCAGCACACAAGAAAACTCTTATAATAGTCTACATCAGCACACAAGCAACACTCTTATAATAGTCTACATAGACACATAAGCTACACTCATATAATAGTCTACATCGGCACACAAGCAATACGCTTATAATAGTCTACATCAGCTCACAAGCAACACTCATATAATAGTCCACATCAGCACACAAGTAGAACACATATATTAGCATATATCAGCAGACAAGCAGAACACATATAATAGCCTATATCAGCATACAAGCTACACTCATATAATAGTCTACATCATCTCACAATCAACACTCATATAATAGCCTACATCAGCACATAAGTAGAACACATATAATAGCCTATATCAGCATACAAGCAACACTCTTATAATAGCCTACATCAGCTCACAAGCAACACTCTTATAATAGCCTACATCAGCTCACAAGCAACACTCTTATAATAGTCTAGAACAATACACAAGCAAATCTCATATAATAGCCTACATGAGCACACAAGCAAATCTCATATAATAGCCTACATCAGCATGCAATCAATACCAATATAATAGCCTACATGTGCACACAAGCAAATCTCATATAATAGCCAACATCAGTACACAATCAACACTCATATAATAGCCTACATCAGCACACAAGTAAAACACATATTATAGCCTGCATCAGCAAACAAGTAATACTCATATAATAGCCTACATCAGCACACAAGCAACACTCATATAATAGCATACATCAGTGCACAAGCAATTCATGAAATAGCCTACATCAGCACAAAGGTAGAACACATATAATAGCCTACATAAGTACACAAACAACACTCATATAATAGCCTACATCAGCACAAAAGTGAACACATATATTAGCCTACATCAGCACACAAGCAACACTCATATAATAGCCTACATCAGCACACAAGTAGAACACATATAATAGCCTACATCAGCACACAAGCAACACTCATATAATAGCATACATCAGTGCACAAGCAACACATGTAATAGCCTACATCAGCACAAAGGTAGAACACATATAATAGCCTACATAGGTACACAAACAACACTCATATAATAGCCAACATCAGCACACAAGTAGAACACCTATAATAGACTACATCAGCACACAAGCAACACTCATATAATAGCCTATATCAGCACACAAAGAACACTCATATAATAGCCTACATCAGCACACAAGTAGAACACATATAATAGCCTACATCAGCACACAAGCAACACTCATATAATAGCATACATCAGTGAACAAGCAACACATGTAATAGCCTACATCAGCACAAAAGTAGAACACATATAATAGCCTACATAAGTACACAAACAACACTCATATAATAGCCTACATCAGCACACAAGTAGAACATATAATAGACTACATCAGCACACAAGCAACACTCATATAATAGCCTACATCAGCACACAAAGAACACTCATATAATAGCCTACATCAGCACACAAAGAACACACATATAATAGCCTACATCAGCACACAAGTAAAACACATACAGTGCTTTGGGGTGTATAGAATCATTGGTAGTAAAGAATCATTTCCTGTTTAAATTCAGTTTTCTCAGCTCATATATTTTAGATTATTTTAAAACTTTCCAGGCTTGAAGATATATCATTTAAGCATACATTTATTCAATGGTGAAATTATTTGGGACATTTTTCCATGCAAAATATATCACTACGTGCAACACCTCTCAGAAAAAATGATTCTATACTACCTGAATGAAGTGTGTTTTTGAAACGAAAAAATCATACTGTCACAATAAACTCAGAAATAAATATTTGCTGTTTTAACAAATGTAAGGGACAAAAGTCAAAATGCAATCATCAATTAAGGTAACTTGTTGAAGTTTGGCACTTTTAAGGATAAAAGGAAATTATGTAAATATTGGTGCAAAAACGCATATTAAAAATCACAGTTTCAGGACAATAATTTTAGAAATTTTGCTATCATACAACTAAATCTAAATCAGAAATTAAATAAACATTTTCCTTTCATTTTAAAATTAGACGTTTAACCCAAGTGATTCTATACCCCACAAAGCACTGTAGCATAGCCTACATCTGTACACAAACAACACTCATATAATAGCCTACATCAGCACACAAGTAGAATACATATAATAGCCTACATCAGTACAAACAACACTCATAAGTTAGCCTACATCAGCACACAAGTAACACACATATAATATGTATAGCATACCTATGACGTCACTCCTGGATCTGTTATGGGTCATGTATGAAGTCACAGGTCGGGATGGTTTAGGGTCATAACCGAGGTCAAAGGATGACTTGGGTAAACTTGAAGCTCCTTTATACACAGCAGGTGAGGGGATAAGTGTAATCATATATAAGATAACAAGGTTAGAAAGCAACAAGCGGGCAGGATTAAAGCAAGTAACAATATCAATAATAATTATCTTTCATTTGATTAGTGTTTATCATTAAAAATTAAACAAATAGCTGTATACATTAATAAATAAAGAAGTTTGTTATCAATGACGTATGAACACATACATATAATAGAAAATGTGACAGAAGATGCATAAAATAAGTTTCAAGTTAACGTTATCCAGTATAGATCAGGTTACATGCCACACTACATACGATCATTAAGGCCATAATAAATTAATTGCTAGTTTCTCATCCAAATTGATTTCAAAATAGGGGGAGGGGGGTGGGGGAGGGGGGAGATTTTTTTTTTTTTTAAATGGAAAATGGCCTCGGCGCAAGGCAAAAATAGTAAAACATACTACCGAGTACTTCCAAGATTGAAAACACATCTTTTTTTAATAGTGTTTCATACCTTCAGCAATTTGTTTTATGATTTTATTTTTTTTATTTTTTATTTCTAAAATTTGTATTTTTAAATGATCTTTTTGTAGAAATAAAAATTACCGGAGCGGCATAAAAAACAGGGGCAGGCGGGGATGAGAATCTAGCAATTAATTTATTATGGCCTAATGGGATTTTTAGTCAGACAACAACAACAACAACAGGATGTAGTCATCAATATCCCCTGTCACTGGCTTACTTTTCGTTCGATGTTAGAAAGTGTTTGTAAAAAAAAAATATGGATAAATAGCATAGGCCATGGGGCAATGAGGCAAGTTTCATTAGGATTCCTTGATTGGTATTAAAAAAATATGCTCCAAAAACAATTAATTAAAATGACATGGAAACACAAATTAATATTTTTTGAGAACATATATTATACTACATATAAAAGGCATCGCTAGGTTCATATATTTACCAAGATTCATACAGATTCCTGAACTGCTTTCAAGTTATCTTCTGGAAACATTTTTTATTGGACAAATTTATACTTGTTTTTCATGGAAACACACAAAACATCGAAATATAAAAGTTACATAGCCGTGAACAGCACCATTAAAGACCACCAGAGCCATGTGTGTTGAAAATGTTCATGAAACAGTTATAGGAATGTCTCGAGTAATTAACTGACCCTAGAGCAATAAAATACCCATTTTCGCACAGCAGGGCATCAATTATTGAGCTGAGTCGAAACTACTACATATTTTTGGGACAGTCCTATAAATGGAAATAAAAAGTTCTATATATCGAAAGGCATCAGAAGACCAATAGGTTGATATGTGTACAAAGATTCATGAAGAGAATCTCCAGATGGTTTTGGACTTGGGCTCGGGAAACAAAAAACATTATCAACTAATTTCTTTGTTTTTGTGGAAATTCTTTTCAACTTTTGATGACCAGTCGTCTTAGGATGGCCTTGGTAGATTTGTAATTCCATAGTTTATTTAAGTCTATATGAAACCTGTACAACATTATATATATATTAACACATGTTGCCATGCACTCACTGATATTAGAAATATACGAACATGCAATCTGGTGGACAAACTGGCTGACTGAAACTCAAATGGGATGAAAAAGGTTTAGATTGAGTAAATAGAGCATGCAACAATCTTTGATCAGAACTGGATATGTAGACATTACCTGCTGAGGGTTTGGCTGTAGGTGCTGAAATAACGGCATTATCTGAAACTGAAACATACAAACCATTAGTAATCCATTCCTCATATGGCAGTCTTGCACAAATATTATTAACACAGAAAATTCCAGGAAAATGTTTGTTTTTTAAATTGACATTTACTTCATAGTTTCATATAGGCCTTTATTTTAACTTTGAAAAACAATTATTACGATTTATTAATCCGCATTTTATAAGGCTTTACACCAATTATAGTTGAAATCCATGGAGTAAACAACATGCTTCAAAACTTAAATTCAAAACTTATGTGCATTTTCTATTATAAGGAAAACAAGGACAACTCTGTTCTGATGTGTGAACAAAAGTGGCCAGTCTGTGAACAAAATATGTATACTTTGTCAGTGTTTTTTTTATGCCTAATTTGGGGCCAAAATTCGGCACAATTCACAATTCCAAAAAGTATAATTATATCCAAAACAAGAGGCCCAAGAGGGCCTGTGGACGTTCTACTGGCTAAAACAGCTCTTATAGATTTAGATAGATATAGCTAGATATAGCTCTCTTCTCCTATAGATTTAACAAAGGAGAATACAATATAGCATTTTTCAACAAATCAAGGGCCATAACTCTGTTATTACTAACAAGATCTAGCTGGTTTTCGAAATTGTCCAAGATTTCATTGATATACCGCACTTTGCACAAATAGACATCATACGGAGGCTTCCTGCCAAATTTCGTAGAAATCCAACAAGCCGTTTAAGAGGAGTAGCGCCGACAAGAAATTTAAAATAAAAATGTCAAAGGGCCATAACTCCGTCAAAAATTAGCGAACTGGAACAAAAGCGTGATATGCACAACTAGACATCTTACCGATGCTTCCTGCCAAGTTTCATCAAAATTCAACAAGGCATTTAGGAGTAGCGACGACAAGAAATTTTAAAGTATGTGTCAAGTAATTAAAAAGATAATGAAAAAAAAAAAAAAAAATTCAAATCAATTAAAAAAAATGCAAAAAATGCAAAAAATTAAAAAAAAAATTAAAAAACAATTGAAACAATTCAAAAAAAAAAATGAATTAAAATCGAAAATAAATTAAAACCGAAAAAAAAATCAATAAGGCCAGAAAAAAAAACACCTGTGTTTCTGGTTACCCGACCGTCCCTATTTTTTGGCGCCGACCCTACAGTTTTTTATCAAAAAATAAATAAACAAGAGGTCAATGACCTTGAAGCTCTACTGATTGATTTTGATTTCAGGAAGTAGTCGCTACAGACTTGTTTTTTGAAAATCTATTTTTAACCGTGGCGGCCATCTTGAATTTCCGGCCGACCTGAAATTTTGCTAAGATCAATAAGACATTAAGAGCAACATTCCTGTGAAGTTTCATGAAAATCCGTCAGGTAGTTTCAAAGAAGTAGTCGCTACAAGTTTTCATTATATAACTCTATGTAAACAAAGCAGCCATGTTTAAGGTCAAATCAAAAAGATTTTCGACAAGGACCAACATCATGTCATACTGATCATTTTAGAAAAAGTCCCATATCAATATCTCTTATTGTTTTGAAGAAGTAGTCGCTACAAACTTATTTATTTTAAATCTATTTTTAGCTGTGGCGGCCATCTTGAATTTCCGGCCGACCTGAAATTTTTCTAGGATCAACTAGACATCAAGTGCAACATTCCTGTGAAGTTTCATGAACATCCGTCAAGTAGTTTCAGAGGAGTAGTCGCTACAAGTTTTTACTATATAACTCTATGTAACCAAAGATGGCCACTGGCAGCCATGTTTAACGTCGAATCAAAATAATTTTCCACAAGGATCTACATCATGTCATGCTGATCGCTTTAGAAAAAGTCCCATATCAATATCACTTATAGTTTTCAAGAAGTAGTCGCTACAAACTTATTTTTTAAAAATCTATTTTTAGCTGTGACGGCCATCTTGAATTTCCGGCCGACCTGAAATTTTGATAGGATCAATAAGACATCAAGAGCAACATTCCTGTAAAGTTTCATGACAATCCGCCAAGTAGTTTCAGAGGAGTAGTCGCTACAAGTTTTTACTATATAACTCTATGTAAACAAAAATGGCCGCTGGCAGCCATGTTTAACGTTGAATCAAAACGATTTTTGACTAGGATCAACATCATGTAATGCTGATCATTTTAGAAAGAGTCCTATATCAATATCACTTATAGTTTTCAAGAAGTAGTCGCTACAAACTTATTTTTTAAAAATCTATTTTTAGCTGTGACGGCCATCTTGAATTTCCGGCCGACCTGAAATTTTTCTAGGATCAATTAGACATCAAGAGCAACATTCCTGTAAAGTTTCATGATAATCCGCCAAGTAGTTTCAGAGAAGTAGTCGCTACAAGTTTTTACTATATAACTCTATGTAAACAAAGATGGCCGCTGGCAGCCATGTTTAACGTTGAATCAAAACGATTTTTGACTAGGATCAACATCATGTCATGCTGATCATTTTAGAAAAAGTCCCATATCAATATCACTTATAGTTTTCAAGAAGAAGTCGCTACAAACTTGTATTTTAAAACTCTATTTTTAGCTTTGGTGGCCATCTTGGATTTCACATCAACATGAATTTTTGCTAGGATCAACTAGACTTTATGGGCAACATTTCTGTAAAGTTTCATGAATATCCATCCAGTAGTTTCAGCTGTGAAGTCGCTACAAATAAAAGTTTACGGACAGACAGACGGACAGACGGACGGACGACGGACGCCGCACCACGGCATAAGCTCCGCTGATCTCTGATCAGTTGAGCTAAAAATAGTACGCAAAAGCTGGGTACGAAACGGTAATGTACGTAAAGATTGAGTACGAAACATGCGCTAAAACCCGTTTTGGCTATTCGTATTGGAAAATGCAGCCATGGGACAGAGCAGAAGTTATGAAAAACATTAATCATGACATGCTGCCAGCAGATTTGATCATCCATTACCACCCAGCCTCAGGAAAATTATAAAATTCAATCGTATGTAAACTCGTAATGGCAGAAAATATGTTTTCAATTTATTTTATTCAAAACAAACAAATTAAGAAGATATCATGAGGTTGTTTACCTTCTCTCCTTGCAAAATCACTACAAATTAACTACTTGACAAAGTTAAAGATACCTTTAACATCGTCCATAAACATGGGCAAAAAAAAAAAATAAAAAAAAATACCGACCTACCTACCCTAATTTTTTCAGCAGAGTAACCAGAAACACAGGTATTTTTTTTTCTGGCCTAAATTAAAAAACTGTTACCCCCGGGACACGTCCAAATTTGACACCAGGGTCACCATTTGAACAAACTTGGTAGAGGACCATAAGCTGATGCTACAAGTAATACATGAGAGCTCTGTGCCATGTGGTTCCAGAGAAGAAGATTTTTTTCAGTTTTCCCCTAAACAAGCCTATGTAAAACTGTGACCCCTGGGGTGGGGCCAAATGTGACCCCTGTGTCACCATTTAAACAAACTTGGTAGAGGACCATAAGCTATTAGCAAATGCAAAACATTAAACCTCTGGCTCTTGCAGTTTCAGAGAAGAAGATTTTTAAGTTTTCCCCTATACATGTCTATGTAAAACATGTGACCCTTGGGGCGGGGCCAAATGTGACCCGAGGGTCACCATTTGAACAAACTTGGTAAAGGACCATAAGCTTATAGTAAATGCAAAATATCAAACCTCTGGCTGTTGTAGTTTCCGAGAAGAAGATTTTTTTAAAAAAAATCCTATATAAGTCTATGTAAAATTGTGACTCCCGGGGCGGGGACAAATTTGACCCCAGGGTCACCATTTGAACAAACTTAGTAGAGGACCATAAGCTGATGCTACATGTTATACATGAGAGCTCTGTGCCTTGTGGTTTCAGAGAAGAAGATTTTTTAAAGTTTTTTCCTATATGTCTATATGAAAAAGATGCAAAACCTCAATATACAAACTTTGGACCCCCTGGGTACAGCCATTTTTGACCCCGGGGACTTTATTTGAAAAAACTTGATAGTCTAGGCGTTGGCGATCACTTAAAAGAAAAACTGTTGAAATCTGTCCAGCGGTTCTGGAGAAGAAGATTTTTTAAGGTTTCGACCATATATGGTAATGGCAGCCATCTTGGATGTAGCGCTGACCTAATTTTAACAAATCTAAAAAGCATTCATCTAAGGATCATCCATGTGAAGTTTGGTCATAATTAGCTAAGCGGTTTCTGAGGAGAAGTCGTTTGAAGAAAAGTTAAGACGACGGACGGACGGACGGAGGACGGACTGACGACGGACAACACACCATCCCATAAGTTCTGCTGGCCCTTGGCCAGTAGAGCTAAAAATCACAATCTGAAACATTAATTTTTTATTGTATTTTTTGTTTTTGGGTAAATGCAGACCAGTAAGGATAATAGTCTTATATTTCATTCATGACTGAGACATACTATACTTATAAATTACTTTAGACAATAAATTGGACCGATGACAGAGCCTGCTTCGATCGTGAAGTCTATATAATAATTCTTCTAGATAGAGGTAGAAAGTAGTTTCAGACGTTTGAATTGAGAGATGTAGCAAATCAAACGAAATATAAGCTGGTGTCAAAATTAGTCTGTATTTTACGGTGTTCCGTTAGGGCCATCGTACCATCGCGCATCGATCTTTATAAGTCGATGCGCGATGGTACGATGTTACGATGGCACGATGGCGATGGTACGATGACGCGATGGTACGATGGTAAGATGGCGATGATACGATGGTCCATCGCGTCATCGCCATCGTACCATCGCCATCGTACCATCGCGCATCGACTTTAAACGCGATGGTACGATGGTACAATGGCCCATCGTAACATCGCGCATCGACCTTTTACAAGTCGATGCGCGATGTTACGATGGTACGATGGCGATGGTACGATGATACGATGGCGATGACGCGATGGACCATCGTACCATTGCCATCGTACCATCGCGTCATCGCCATCGTACCATCGCAGTCGATGTGCGATGTTGCATCGCCCCCTGCTCCATCGTACCATCGCTCCATCGCCTTCCATTTAGACATGCGCACATCAAAACAAAACAAAAATGGGGGACATTGTAGATGCAAAGATTCGACAATACTTTTTGGAAACGTTTCTTACCGAGAAATTCATGTTTTGCTGAGCCTAAATGAAGGGATAGATTTAAGAAAAGTATTGTCGAATCTTTGCATTCATGATGAACGGTAATGATGTCCTCCATTTTTGTTTTGCTTTGATGTGCGCATGTCTAAACGGAAGGCGATGGAGCGATGGAGTAGGGAGCGATGCAACATCGCACATCGACTGCGATGGTGCGATGGCAAGATGGCGATGACACGATGGTACGATGTTCCATCGCTTCATCGCCATCGTACCATCGCGCATCGACTTGTAAAAGGTCGATGCGCGATGGTACGATGGACCATTGTTCCATCGTACCATCGCGTTTAAAGTCGATGCGCGATGGTACGATGGCGATGGTGCGATGATAAGATGGCGATGACGCGATGGACCATCGTATCATCGCCATCGTACCATCGCGTCATCGCCATCGTACCATCGTAACATCGCGCATCGACTTGTAAAGGTCGATACGCGATGGTACGATGGCCCTAACGGAACACCGTAGTATTTACCAAAAACAAAACTTAAAACCAAGAGATATTAAACTGAAAATAAAAGTGAAAAAAGTTTATTTTTCTTGTTACAATATTTCACAATTTTCACAATTTCTAGAAAAATGTCGCTATTTTTCACAATGGCATCGGCACAGGCTGCATTCACAAAACCAGTTTTTTTTTGTGTTTTGTGAATGCAGCCTGTGCCTGTGCCATTGTGAAAAATAGTGGCATTTTTCTAGAAATTGTGAAAATTGTGAAATATTATAACAAAAGAAAAAGAAACTTTTTTCACTTTTATTTTCACAGTGTAATATCCCTTGGTTTTAAGTTTTGTTTTTGGTAAATACAGACTAGTTTTGACACCGGCTTATATTAAGACTAGTATCCTTTCTGCCTGTTTTTTTTTTTTTTTTTTTTTTTTTTTTTTTCAGATTGTGAATTTTTTGGATATAATTGTGAAAAAAATATACTTTTTGGCATTGTGAATGGGGCCGACTAACGGCCCCAAATTAGGCATAAAACAAGAGGCCCATGAGGGCCTGTGGACGCTCTACTGGCTAATATGGCTCTTATGACATCAATGAAGCAAGTGACTATCGTCTTAAAGCCATAACGCCGCCATTACTGGTCCGATCTGGCTAGTTTTCCAAGTTAATAAAAATGAAAAAAAAATGAAAAAAAAAAAAAAAAAAAAAATTATATATAAAAAAAAAAAAATGAACAAAATTGGTAAAGGACCATAATCTTATAGCAACAGCAAAATATTAAACCTCTGGCTCTTGCAGTTTCAGAGAAGAAGATGTTTTAAGTTTTTTTCCTATACATGTCTATGTAAAACATGTGACCCTTGGGGCAGGGCCAAATGTAACCCCAGTGTCACCATTTAAACAAAGTTGGTAAAGGACCATAAGCTTATAGTAAATGCAAATATCAAACCTCTGGCTGTTGTAGTTTAGGAGAAGAAGATTTTTAAAAAAAAAATCCTATATAAGTCTATGTAAAACTGTGACCCTCGGGGCGGGGACAAATTTGACCCCAGGGTCACCATTTGAACAAACTTAGTAGAGGACCATAAGCTGATGCTACATGTAATACATGAAAGCTCTGTGCCTTGTGGTTTTAGAGAAGAAGATTTTTTAAAGTTTTTTCCCATATGTCTATATGAAAAACATGCAAAACCTCAATATACAAACTTTGGACCCCCGGGGCACGGCCATTTTTGACCCCGGGGACTTTATTTGAACAAACTTGATAGTCTAGGCGTTGGCGACCATTTTAAAAGAAAAACTGTTGAAATCTGTCCAGCGGTTCTGGAGAAGAAGATTTTTTAAGGTTTCGACCATATTTGGCAATGGCAGCCATCTTGGATGTAGCGCTGACCTAATTTTAACAAACTAAAAAGCATTCATCTAAGGATCATCCATGTGAAGTTTGGTCAAAATTAGCCAAGCGGTTTCTGAGGAGAAGTCGTTTGAAGAAAAGTTAACAGACGACAGACGACGGACAAAACACCATCCCATAAGCTCTTCTGGCCGTTGGCCAGTAGAGCTAAAAACCACTGTTGGGACATGAGGAGCCACCCTAATATGATCGATATCAACTGATGATAGCAGGCATCAAAACTTAAACACAGAATCTGAGCACTCAGCGTGTACCACCTCGTGCAATAGTACCCTTCACGGGTCAGTAGTCACGCCATCTGATAAATAGTTCCAACCACTAACTTCTAAGGAATTAAATAGCTGTATATTGGAATAAAAAATTGCCTTGATTTTAATTAAATCTGTATTTAATAGTCAGGGCTTCATATCAATTTTGGTTTGAAAACTATAGAAAAACAATGGGCATACTCTAAGAATAAACAAGCCTTCATTTTAAGTAAATGCACATTTTTAACTAGAAACGTCAGATATTTGACTAATGCCCCACTGATGAACTCAGTGCATGTAATCTGAAATGTGAAAATCAGTATACAAAATTACATGCTTCTGTACAGAAGTACACACAAATTTGTTTAACTTTACGAATCAAATTCATCTTTTGGTAATCCAGCTTGCTTATACACTCAAGTGATATGAAAATGCAACACGGGAATTTCCGCTATATATTGTATGTACAATATGCTGCTTTTAATCGAATGGTACATGGCTACGTAAGACCTTTCTTTTTGGAAAAAATACTAAAACAACAAATAATACAGCAAATAGTATTCCTTCAATGTTTCATTATTCACAGAGTACGCGTTTGGCTCAATCATGTGAGCAAACTTAGGATGCATCATTTTGCAAACTATTTACGTTAAATACAGTACTGAACTAGCTCAATTTTTCAAAGAGCTACTTCAACATTTATGAAGTTCTTGTTACAAAGTGTAGTGTGATTAAAACGTCTACAACATCACAGTTGTGTCCTTTCTCTAGTTAACTGCATCTTTCTTTTTAAAAAACATCTTGGGATTTCTTTGGAATATTATGTGCAATTAAGTGTGCAGTATATACAATATATAGCGGAAATTCCCGTGTTGCGTTTTCATATCACTTGAGTGTAGTATGCACATAAGGATAAAAATTAATATTAACAACTTTAATGGCTAGCGATGATGGTGAAAGTTGGAAGAGATATTTTAGTTACGCCATTAAACAAGACAATACACGAGCCTGAAGAATATTTTAACATTTGTATTCAAAGGATCCTTCTAAAACGCAAAAAAACAACACTTCCAAGTGTGTGACTTTGGCCTTGACCTTGTGGTCGCAGGTGATCAGAAATATGACGGAATGTTTCCGAGCAACTTTAGTAATCAACAAGAACAAAACAAGAGGCCCAAGAGGGCCTGTGGACGCTCTACTGGCTAACACGGCTCTTATAACATCAATGAAGCGATTGACTGCCATTTACGTTTTTTTTGAAAGTTTCGGGCAAAAAACAACTTTTTAACTAAATCAAGGGCCATAACTAAAGAATCTGGTAAAGTTTGGTAAAGATCAGATGAAAAATGAAGGCCCCACCGTATTAACGAGGCAAAATATAGCATTTTTAACTAAATCAAGAGCCGTAACTCCTCTGTTACTGGTCCGACTAGTCCAACATAGAGCTAAAAAATAAAAAATAAAAAATAAAAAAATAAAAAAAATATATATATATAAAAAAAAAATATGAAAAAAAATAAATAAAAAAAACAATAATATAAAAAAGAAAGTCATAAAATCTGCTAAAGTTTGGCAAAGATCGGATGAAAAATGAAGGCCCTATCGTCTTAACGAATCAAAATATAGCATTTTGAACTAAATCAAGGGCCATAACTCCGCTGTTACTAGTCCGATATGAATGGTTTTAGAACTTGTCCAAGCTTTCATTGATATTAACAACTTGATAAAGTTTGGTAAAGATCGGATGAACAATGAAGACCCTATCGTCTTAACGAGGGAAAATATATTTTAACTAAATCAAGGGCCATAACTCCGCTGTTACTGGTCCCATATGGCTGGTTTTCGAACTTGTTCGAGCTTTCAACGACATTAACAATCTGATAAAATTTGGTAAAGATCGGATGAACAATGAAGCCCCTATCGTCTAAACGAGGCAAAATATAGCATTTTTAACTAAATCAAGGGCCATAACTCCATTGTTACTAGTCCGATATGGCTGGTTTTCGAAACTGTCGGAGCTTTCATTGATATTAACAATCTGATAAAGTTTGGTAAAGATCGGATGAACAATGAAGCCCCTAACTCCGCTGTTACTGGTCCGATATGGCTGGTTTTCGAACTTGTTCGAGCTTTTAACAACATTAACAATCTGATAAAGGTTGGTAAAGATCGGATGAACAATGAAGCCTCTATCGTCTTAACGATGCAAAATATAGCATTTTTAACTAAATCAAGGGCCATAACTCCGCTGTTACTAGTCCGATATGGCTGGTATTCGAACTTGTCCGAGCTTTCATTGATATTAACAATGTGGTAAAGTTTGGTAAAGATAGGATGAAAAATGAAGGCCCTATCGTCTTAACGAGGCAAAATATAGCAATATAGCATTTTTAACTAAATCAAGGGCCATAACTCCGCTGTTACTTGTCCGATCTGGCTTGTTTTCGAACTCGTCCGAGCTTTCATTGATATTAACAACCTGTTACAGTTTGGTAAAGATCGGATTAAAATGAAGGCCCTATCTTCTTAACGAGCCAAAAGTTAACGCCGACGACGGACGATGGACAACTCGGCATCCCATAAGCTCTTCTGGCCTTCGGCCAGTAGAGCTAAAAAACAAGAGGCCCAAGCCCAAGTGGGCCTGTGGATGCTCTACTGGCTAAAATGGCTCTTATATCTAAGGTTTTCATCCTAAAATTCCCATCAGTACTTCTTTTAAGCTAGAAACTCTCTTATAAAGGTCCAAATTTTTTATTTGACCAACACCAATGTCAATCCTAAAGCATGTTAAATTAATGTCATTTATTTAATAGTGATGCTTTTAAATTGCTCAATAACTTTTGTTAGGGTAGGTACATATGATATTAACCAAAATCTTAACCACAACCTTAACCTGACCCTAGGTCTGAGTCAAGGCCCCTTAAATACATGTACCGTCAATATTTGCGTTAAAATTTGGTGACGGTACATGTATTTAAATGACCTTGACTCAGACCCAGGGTCAGTTGGAGGGCTGGAAGTTATTGGCATTAAGACGGACTATGGCCTGGAGGTTATATATGAAATTTGAACATTCTACTCCCAAGGACAAAAAAGTTATAATACAAAATGTTGACGCCATCGAGCCCGCCAACAGTAGCGGCGCCTATGTTTCACATTTTTTCAGGCGAGACAAAAAACTATTTTTAGCTTTGGCGTAGTTTTAGAGGAGTAGTCGCTACAAAAATAGTTTATGGACAGACAGACAGACGGACAAACGGAATAAAGCAAGGAGCCACCTTGCAAAGGGCCATCTTTAAAGGGCCATTAACAAAGGGGCCATATAAATAAAGGGTCAAGCTTTAAAAATAAAGAGCCATATAAAGGAAAATGGCCCCTTCTTTCAGAAAAAAGGCCCCATATTTGTGTCCAAGTATTTGGACAAAGTGTGCCCAATGATCTTGGACAGCCTATGGTGGGGGCCATTTTTCACAAATGTTTGTATTATGATCTTCTGGCTCTTTGCTATCATTTGAGCACAAAAAACACGGGGCCAGGTTAGAAAATGACCCTTTCCTTCTGGACAGGCTACTAAAATGACCCTCTGCTCCATTTTAACTGCACGGACGGACAGAAATACGATGGACACCGCACCATGGCATAAGCTCTGCTGATCTTTGATCAGTAGAGATAAAAAAGGGCAACAATGTATGCAACCTCATATATGGCAAGGGAATAAAAAGTCTATCTGTATTCATGTTGTTTTTCCTCCAAAAGAATTTTACCTTTTTTTTGATGAGGGATAGGTTTATCATTCCAGCCAACTGTCTCAATGTCATCATCCTCATCATCATCTCCTATACTCTTTTTATACTTGGCCAGATCAGAGGCATGCTCTATTGTCACCTGCAATGTCATCTAGCTGAATTATCAACTCATATATGCATGTCCTAAGTCACCAGCAATATTATCAATTTGTAGTATGCAAGTCAAATGCATTTTTCTGTTGTTGATGTCTATATATTAAATGCTATGGGGCCAGGGCCCTAATTTGTTTAACCATTTCAATTTTGACAGACTCTAAACTCAATAAGTGTACGACTTACCCCAATACAGATATGTATATAAAGTTTCAGCGAGATTGATTCATAAAAAATTCTAAAGATAACAAGAACTTCAATGTAAATTTAAATGGACACACAAGTGCATTAAGTCTGGGGTACAACATAAACTCTCTTATTTATGGAACTTTGAAAGAGCACAGTTTAGATAGCTGGTGGTGGAATACCCCTACCATACCATACCATCCCATTCTCCAATTTAATTTATTTTTAAAGGTAGTCTGAAAATGGAAGTCACCAGTGAAAACACTGAAAATTACTTACTTACAGAAATTACTTACATTGTCATCAAATATGTTGAACTTCCGACCCCTTTTCTTCACACTGGAAGACCCCCAGTAGTCCTCCTCATGTTCGTTCATTTTTCTGGGGTCAGGCCAGAGTTCCACTCACAGGTGCGTGCTTTCTCACTGGTGTGCCACTGGAGATTCACTTGCAGGTACAGACTGGAGACTGTAAACAGTACTGCAAATATATACATAAGGTATAATTTAATTGCCATTCCTGTCCACCCCTTGTATACTGGTATTAAAATTGTTTCAAGAAAGGCAATCTTTGTTTTTTTCAGTTTTTTGAAATAATAACAATTAACAAGAGGTCAATGACCTTGAAGCTCTACTGATTGATTTTGATTTCAGGAAGTAGTTGCTACAAACTTGTTTTTTGAAATTTATTTTTAGCTGTGGCGGCCGTCTTGAATTTCCGGCCGACCTGAAATTTTGCTAGGATCAATTAGACATCAAGAGCAACATTCCTGTGAAGTTTCATGAAAATCCGTCAAGTAGTTTCAGAGGAGTAGTCGCTACAAGTTTTCATTATATAACTCTATGTAAACAAAGATGGCCGCTGACAGCCATGTTTAACATCGAATCAAAACGATTTTTGACAAGGACCAACATCCTGTGAAGTTTCATGAAAATCCGTCAAGTAGTTTCAGAGGAGCAGTCACTACAAGTTTTCAATATATAACTCTATGTAAACAAAGATGGCCACTGGCAGCCATGTTTAACGTCGAATCAAAATAATGTTCGACTCGAATAACCATCATGTCATGCTGATCATTTTAGAAAAAGTCCAATATCAATATCACTTATAGTTTTCAAGAAATAGTCGCTACAAACTTATTTTTTTTAAATCTATTTTTAGCTGTGGTCGGCCATCTTAAATTTCTGGCCGATCTGAAATTTTGCTAGGATCAATTAGACATTAAGAGCAACATTCCTGTGAAGTTTCATGAAAATCCGCCAAGTAGTTTCAGAGAAGTAGTCGCTACAAGTTTTTACTATATAACTCTATGTAAACAAAGATGGCCGGGCAGCCATGTTTAACGTAGAATCAAAACGATTTTTGACAAGGACCAACATCATGTCATGCTGATCATTTTAGAAAAAGTCCCATATCAATATCACTTATAGTTTTCAAGAAGTAGTCGCTACAAACTTGTATTTTAAAAACCTATTTTTAGATTTAGCGGCCATCTTGGATTTCTTATCAACATGAATTTTTGCTATGATCAACTAGACTTCATGGGCAACATTTCTGTAAAGTTTCATGAAAATCCATTCAGTAGTTTCAGAGGAGTAGTCGCTACAAAAAAAAAGTTTATGGTCGGACAGACGGACCACGGACACCGCACCACGGCATAAGCTCTGCTGATCTCTGATCAGTAGATCTAACAAGAGGCCCAAGAGGGCCTGTATTGCTCTACTGGCTTTATGGAGTCTGTGGTTGGTGGTGGGGGAGTAAATTGGTTGTTGTAGCACTTATGACAAAACCCTTTGCCTTGCACTGAGCCAAATGGCAGTCGAACATTTAAATTACTGCAAGTTCCCCAAGTTGTACCCATTTAGAGGGCCCCTTTACACAGGAGGACAAATCCCGTTTTATATATGTTGTGCCTCGAGTCCCTAAATGACCATAGCAAATTAAAATTACATGCATTCACATTTGGACAAGATATGCTTTTTTCTTCTTCATGATTACCCACTAGGGTGCCCCTGTGGGTGAAGCCAAAATCTGTGACATTATTGTGCATCTACACATCCTAACTAAGAAAAACATCATACAAAATCTTCAAATCTCAGATGGTATGGAAGAATTAAGTGTCATAAGGCAGAAACTCTGAAATAGTAAATTACTGCAAGCTCCCCAAGTTATACCCCTGTAGAGGGGCCCCTTTACACAGGAGGACAAACCCGAGTCTCTAAATGATCATACCAAGTTAGAATCAAATACATTCACATTTGGACAATATATGCAATTTGTTGTGTTTTTTTACCTGATTTCCCTTAACTAAAGAAATACACCAAACATGAACTTGAAATCTCAATGGGTATAGAAGGAATTAACGTCACTATAAATGACCATACCAAACTATAGAATCATAACCATTCACATCTGGGCAAGATGATAATTTTTGTGATTTTTGACCTGATTACCCCGCCAGGGGGCCCCAGTAGGCAGTCAAAATCCGAGACCTTATTGCGCATTAACACACCCTAACTAAGAAATACACCACACATAAACTTGAGATCTCATAAGGTATAGAAGGAGTTAGCGTCACAAGTACCCCTGTAGAGGGCCCCTTATATGCAGGAGGACAAAAACTCATTTTGTATATGTTGTGATTCGAGTACCTAAATGAACATACAATTCCATTCACAATTGGTCAAGATATGTATTTATTTTCTGACCTTGCTGCACCCCATTGTGTCATAAAATTTAAAAAAACAAAAGTTAGCCCAATGGA
The DNA here is from genome assembly GCA_037043455.1 of Cyrtodaria siliqua. Lineage (NCBI taxonomy): Eukaryota > Metazoa > Mollusca > Bivalvia > Adapedonta > Hiatellidae > Cyrtodaria > Cyrtodaria siliqua. The sequence continues at coordinate 20,871 of JAWPHD010007282.1, forward strand.
ATATGAACCCACGACTGCAGGTTCTCATAAATATCATAATGCATTTTTAAGAAAATCAAGGGCCATAACAGTGTATTAGCCAGCCAACCGTGCAGCCGTCTTTTGCATGGCCGTTTTTGAAAAATCGCGGCCAATATTTGGAGGAAAGAATGGGGTAAAAAAACACTTTTTTTTTGTTGCTAAATAACACTTCCAAACTCTTACTTAAACTCTTACTTTCTCAATGCTTTTATATTTTGTATACATTTATAGAAGAAAGATGATCTAAAATGCACCCTTTTCAGCTTTATCTGTGAAAATAAATTACCCCGAGACACCCACTTCGTGTAAGAAAATTATTTTGCACACCCTGTTTGCATATTTGCACACCTAGTTCTTGGATTTCTGCCTAATACACTGGGCCATAAGTCTTGTGTTACTGGTCGGTTTTTGAACTTGTCCCAGGTTTCATTGATATTAACAATCAGGCAAAATTTGGTAAAGATCAAATAATAAAGGAAGGTGCTAGAGTGTTCACAAGGCAGAAAATGTAATTTTTCAGCAAAGCAAGCGTTATAACTCCGGTGTTACTGATCCGATCTGGCTGTTTTTCGCACTTGTCAGAGCTTTCATTGATATCAAACGGGTTGATGCACTATTTTCAGACACTATTTATTTAAAAAGGCTCTGAAAGACTTGAAAAAAGCTGTAAGAATTATCAAAATATCTTGAAAAATAAATTAGATATGACCAATTGAAAATTTGCAAAGAAACATAAATGGAGGCAGCCATCTTCTAACGATGACGTCATAGTGTCTCCGTGGCCAAACGGTTAACGACGTTGTGTTGTAAACCTTCGCCTCTCACCTCTGTGGTTCGAATCCCACTGGGAGCTCAACTTGTGAAGAAGTGTCGATTTTTACGGATAACGGGAGGTGTACAGAACTGGTTCTACCCAGGAAAAGTGGGTGGTCTGCCTCCACCATAAAAAATCGACCAATTGAAAATTTGCAAAGAAACATAAATGGAGGCAGCCATCTTCGAACGATGACGTCATAGTGTCTCCGTGGCCGAACGGTTAACGACGTTGTGTTGTAAACCTTCCCCTCTCACCGCTGTGGTTCGAATCCCACTGGGAGCTCAACTTGTGAGGAAGTGTCGATTTTTACGGATAGCGGGAGGTGTACAGAACTGGTTCTACCCAGGAAAAGTGGGTGGTCTGCCTCCACCATAAAAATCGACCGTAATATATAACCTTACATGTCTTGAAAATGACGTAAAACAACAAACAAAACAAACAAACAAATTACCATATATGGCATACTGACAAAGTATCTTTTAAAGCAAAGAAAATCACTGCCAACTAATTACAAATAAATATAACAAGAGGTCAATGACCTTGAAGCTCTACTGATTTGATAGCTAGATCAGCATTCCTGTGAAGTTTCATGATGGCAGCCATGTTTAATGTTGAATCAAAATACTTTTCAATAAGGACCAACATCATGTCATGCTGATCATTTTAGAGAAAGTCCAATATCCCTATCACTTATAGTTTTCAAGAAGTAGTCTGTACAAATTTTGTTTTTTAAAAACCTATTTTTAGCTGTGGTGGCCATCTTGAATTTCCGGCCGACCTGAATTTTTGCAAGGATCAACTAGATATCAAGAACAACATTCCTGTGAAATCCGTCAAGTAGTTTCAGAGGAGTAGTCGCTACAATTTTTTACTATATAACTGTATGTAAAGATAAATGGCCGCGCTGCCATGTTTAACGCCGAATCAAAACGATTTTCTACAAGGACCAACATCATGTCATGCTGATCAATTCAGAAAAAGTCCCATATTGCGCCTCTACAAATCCTTAACTAAGAAATACACAAAACATGAACTTGAAATCTCAAAGGGTATAGAAGGAATTAAGGTCACTATAAATAAACCCTTCCTCGAAAATGCGGCTGCTGTGATAATCAGCAGAAAGAAAGTTATGGAATTTGTGATATAGATGTGATACAAGATACAAAATTTTATTTAAAGTCGGTATGGCATATAAACACATACATTAGCTATGAATAGCTATTGACCGACATACGGTACCAACAGGCAAGATAGCAATTTAAATAACGCAATAGCAGTCTGCTGCATTTAAAGCACATACCGGTGTGATAATAAAATAATTTGGCATGCACAATTAGAATATTGACAGCAGGGCTTCTAAAATCGCCGGTTTATCAGTTCCCAGACCGAAATCTGTTTCTCCAGACCGTTTTTCTTTTCAAAATCTCTGTTTAAATCGGTCCAGATATTTTATCTATCTGTCGTTAAGAAATCTACAATTGCCCTTTACCCTTAAACTATGCCTTGCGGCAATATTCTTTGATCCATAACACGATTGTTTGTTTGATATTTTTTTTTACAATAACTTTAAGTATAATATTAATGACATTAATTAAGGAAAGTGATCAAACAAAGTGTTAGAACCGACAAATGAACTCGACTGCCTCTAAATTACATTGGTTACCACGGTGATTCTTCACGTGACTTCCGGTTTATTAGACACTTCCGGTTCAATTCCTCAAATGATCAACAATTTTAATGTTGAGTGAAAATTATTCATTCAGTAAAGTGATGACATCATATGATGTCAGTCATTAAAATGTACAAATTGTGATAAAGTAAGTTATAAATAATACAAATATAATACAAACATAAATTTTAAATAGTTGTCTATATAAATGACTAAACGGAAAAAATGCATGGTGCAGGTGACATGGTGGGTGGGGTAAGGCGATTTTTAAAATAAGTGCGATTCTTACGGCAGTAAAAAACCTGGACCGATTTGCATTTTAAAATTTTAGAAGCCCTGATTGACAGTTAACATCAACAATTACACTCCATGCATATTCCCTCGATATGAAGAGGCTAAAGGATGATAAACTAATAATAAACATGACAATAAAACATTGTAGTAGACACAATAGCACATAATTGATTACACATGAGCTGATAAACTATTAAAGGATAATAAAACAAGAAGAACTACTGCTATGCAACACAATGTTCCCTACTGGTCATAATTTTTTTTGGAGGATAATTAATTTTCTCCTTGGATAAAGTGACGCATGAACATGTAAATGCATATTGTAACGTAACAGAAATGTCATGCGTTACTGCATTAGGTAGCATGTTTAATTTAGAAGTGTATAATGCCCAATTAACTGTCTGAAAAATACGAGACTAAACATAACTTTTCATATAAGCTACCTACCCATAAAGTTTCATTCCAATATCTCATTTCTAACTGAAGTTATCGAGGGGAAAATGTTTTTCTATTTTTAATAACAGTGACCTTGACCCCAGTGACCCTTAAATGCAATCTTAAGCTTTCTTTTCATATAAGCTACCTACCCATAAAGTTCCATTCCAACATCTTATTCCTGACTGAAGTTATTGAGCGGAAACCTTTTTTTTCTCTATTTTTAGTAACAGTGACCTTGACCCAAGTGACCTCAAATGCAATCCCAAGCTTCCTTTTCATATAAGCTACCTACCCATAAAGTTTCATTCCAATATCTCATTCCTAACTGATGTTACTGAGCGGAAACCGTTTTTCTATTTTTAGTAACAGTGACCTTGACCCCAGTGACCTCAAATGCAATTCCAAGCTTCCTTTTCATATAAGCTACCTACCCATAAAGTTTCATTCCAATATCTCATTCCTAACTGATGTTACTGAGCGGAAACCGTTTTTTCTATTTTTAGTAACAGTGACCTTGACCCCAGTGACCTCAAATGCAATCCCAAGCTTCTTTTTCATATAAGCTACCTACCCATAAAGTTTCATTCCAATATCTCATTCCTAACTGATATTACTGAGCGGAAACCGTTTTTCTATTTTTAGTAACAGTGACCTTGACCCCAGTGATCCCAAATTCAATCCCAAGCTTCCTTTTCATATAAGCTACCTACCCATAGCGTTTCATTCCGATATCTTATTCTTAACTGAAGTTATTGAGCGGAAACGAAGTGTGACAGACACAGATTGACAGACTGACCGACAGACCGAGTGCGATCATATAGTCCCTCCGGTCTTACTCTTAGACCGGTAGGGGACTAATAAATTGGCATAATGCGCATGCATATTAATAACGTCTTTTACACTTAAAGCATACTCACACTGAGTCATAAAAAAGCTAAAGTATAATGTTTAGGGAAATAAAGTTACTGAGACATGGCGTATACATATGCACAGGTAAAATACATACAGAGTCAATCCTACAGAGACTAGCTGAGACAAATTTTGAGGATACGTCCAAGGTACTCACTGTTAAAAATTAATTAAAATTGAGAAGATAAAACACTGAAAGGCAACATATAGCAAAAGCCAATAATTAGAAAAGTGCTAAGACACTTATCACCCCATATCAGATGAGATGAACTGACTGACTCTTGAAAACATGACATTTCAAAATGAGGACACACTGAATTTGGAACAGAGCATTATACAAGCAAAGCTGTATTGATTCATATAGTTAGAAAACACTAGTTGACACTAACAGTTTAGTATTCGTAACTTTCACATCCAGTCAACTTCCGGTAGGTCGAGATATTCAGTAGGTGAAAATGAAGAGTTTACTCAGACTTTATCCTCAATCTCTTAGACTCAAAATTAAATATGAAAAATGAAAATATTAGACCATAATTTAAATTAAATGTATCCATACTGGTGTTTTTAAATCAGACAACACCAAAAGAAGATACATAGATATACACAAAAAATAAAGCTTTCAATATAATTATCACTACAAACTAGTTTTAAAAAGGGCTAAAGTCAGTTGAGCACCAAGGATAAACACCGAGTTTACCCCCTACCAGAATGTCGAGGTCTTTTATTTTATTGATCACTGATTGGTCAAATTATTTTGATGATGTCATGTGAAAGTTATGAATTCAATACTTTGCATGGCTCCATTGAACATTTTAACTGCATACATTTTTGTTTTCTTCTTGGAGGATTATTCTGTTGTTTTTTTAAAGTTCCTGGATATATCGTAGTTGGTATAATATAGTATATGATGGTGACGATGCAGTATACACCTACAAATTAATGATAGATTACAGTGAAAATAACCTGGAAATAGTTATTTCGGGTAAGTTTATTTAATTTAATGATTCTTAACCTTCAAATTGAAACTAACACAAATATTCAGATATTCCGACAGACATTTTTCATATGGTACTGGTAGTCATACTCAAACCCAAGTTAATCAGTACTCATCAGAGCTACAGCAATATGCTATACACCATTGAATTTGTCTTAAAAAGACCTTTCCATAAATATATAACACTTGTTGTTTTGATAAAATGAATTGTTTTGGATTTTTTAAAAATGAAGTAATAAAACTAATATATATTTTAGTTTGGCATTTATGTTCAATAAAATTGTTGGCATCTCTAAACTTGATAAATACATGTCAGGCCAAAAAAAAACTTAAAGGTTTGTTTCTGGTCCTTTTCCCAAAAAAATTAGGGTAGGTATGTAGGAAAATCTTTTCTTTTTTTTTTATTTATTAATCCTTACTATACTAAATTCAAATCAAGAACATTAAAAGCATGTTTTCTTGACATATTACATAGTATGAGTGTTTCACAACACTTACAATGCCTTAAAAACTAAAAACTTTAGGGTCAGGAACTTAAAAATAGGGTCGGTCGGAAGACCAGAAACAAACTTATTTTTTCTTGCCTCAGCTAGTTGTGGTGACAGTAACTCGGTATCAATACTATATTCAGAAGAAATAAATACAATTTAGATAGTCAGTGTCACTACATGACAGTCTAGAGCGACATTATTGTTTGAATGGACTTAAGGAGGCTGGCTGGGAAAGGACCAAAAATTTATATTTAAAGCTTCTTTGGTATCAGTTATATACAAAATTATCAAAAAAAGGGTAGTTCATCACACTTTTTCCCCCACATATTTCTAACTCTAAAATTTGACTGAAAAGAGGAAAAATTGAGTAATTGAACATTTTTACAATTGTTTTCATAACATTACAATTATTGAAAAACAATGATTCATATTCGATTGCATATATACATATCTTTCAAAACATACACAAACAATTGTAATCCTCATTTGTCTTTTTACTTCAAAAAGCAAACATATATGGAACATACCCCACCCAATTTATTTTTTTAGTTATTTTTCACTAAAAAAATAATTCAAGATAAAAAATAATGTTCTAATTATATAATGCTCAACTTTTTTTAAAATTTGTATATGACAAGGTCCAATGACATTTCTTTCAAAGTAAGTAAAAAATATATATAGATCATCAGGCTTCTAACGATTTTTTACTAAAAATTCTTTAAATTTCACACTTTTGAGTTATTTTGACATTTCACTTTAAAATACTAGTGTACACAGAATTTTGACATAGAGATCGAATATAAAATTAGCTCAGTATCTTTTTTAATATATGTATTCCACTAATGAAAAACAAAAATCTTATTGTTTCTATAGCAAAAGGATATTCTACTCAGAGCTACACATACCCCCCATTTTGTTGATAACAAAAAATGATCACAAATGACGGAAAAAATATGAAAAAAAATTTCGCTTAAAATTTGATATGTTAATTACCATCTTAAATCCTACATTATATCCATATCTACTAGAATGCAAAAAATGAAAAAAATCGGTTGTGAAATAAAGCAATGATTTAAAAAATAAAATTCTTAGACTTGAAGATGTCAAAATTTGCCCAGCCAACATCCTAAAGACTTAGTACAAAACATCAATCTGCATTTTTAATTTTTAGCTTGTTTTTGTAGTAATAATTGACATCAAATAGACTCTCACTGGAAATAATCAATAATATGTTAATATTGTGCCAATCCTATTCACTTGCACATAGAGAAAGCGTTTCAGCTTAATCTAAACAGTTTTTGTTAAAGCGTATACGTGTCATCTACAATTTTCAGGGGTGATAATTTAACTCTGGTGGACTTCACGGGTTCGATAGGGTAGTTTGCTTGCTCGGTGGTGAAAAGCGCTCCATCTTTATATTTTTGTTTCGAGTTAATTTCACTGAAAAAACACCAAATATTCTACTGTGACCAGTCCATGAAAGGGCGAATCAAGTTTGAGGGCGATATAGGTCTTCAAAAATTGGTAATTTTCGAGTTTAGATAGCAATTAATGTTGTTTTGTTTTTTTGGAAACGAATAGTTAACCCTTTAGACCACCAGCAATCTGAACTCCATTAGTCTAAAATGGCAGTCGTTTTCGGAACAGAATCTCCAACCAATGCTGGTGTTTTTATCGATATTTATCATATTAATCTCAGGTGTATGGATAAACAAATTATTTCATTTAAAAGTTTATTGTTTACTGATATTAATTCAACAAAAAATATATAGAATATCTAAATGGATACAGAGTTAATTGCTTTTTGAAATAGGTGTGTTTACAACGGTGACAGATACACCGATTATAAATAACCGATTCGCTGTCATCGCTATTATAAACGGAACGAGTTGATGCCATGATTTGTGTTGTGAATGACTTGTTCGGATGCTGATGACCAGAGGTATAATGTGTTTACCTGGTTAACCATTTGGCCTTTCTCAATGAGTACATCTGCTTGTATAACAATAAACAGTCGTCTGGAGGTTGGAACCACTTTGAGTTCTCGGCAAAAATTATGTCTTCACATCCGCTTCAGCTACAAGGCGTTGAAGGCATATCCTGGATATAGTTTCATTACCTTAATTTGTGTTCATGCTAAATCTAGACTCAATGGATAGAAGACACACTGTTGCAAGGAAAAATCGAATGATTAACGATGATTAAAACTAGTAAATCTGTTGTTTTCTTTCCCGTTTTGTGGGCGCGGCCATTTAATTTGTTGTTGTTATAAATTAGGATTCGGTCGTGTTTCAGTTCGACCTTGAAATTTCGTACCCTGTATGTTTCGCCCGAAATAATTTATATTGTAATAAAACTTACCAGTTCCTGTGTGGTTGGCAATTTGCATATGAATGGTGACGTCACTGGTCAACATGTCTATTGTAGGGATTATAAACCCGGTGTCAGTTGTTCTGTAGATCAGGGAGTAAGTACTTACTCCTTACTCCCTGTGTTGATAAATCTCAAAAGACAGAATCTTCTCCAGTGAAACTTAAATTTAAAGGCCTAGTCTTCAGTGTATTCCAGCCATAACTGAGGGGCAATAAACGAATTAGGAAACAAGAGGCCCAAGAGGGCCTATATTGCTCTACTGGCTATATGGTGTCTATGTTGGGGTGTGGTGGAGGATAAAAGGATTGATTTAAACATATTTTATTGCCATATATGTACAAGTACAATGCAATCGGGTCGGGCCACAAGTGCTACCCACATTAGTTACGGCCCTTCCCTACAATGTAGTTTTAACAAATATAATGAATGACAATTGCTATTAACACGTATCAATAAACTGGATTAACTACAACTTGATATGTAGTAGAAGATGTTAAGATAATAAGAAAATAGAAAAAAAAAAGAATTAAAGAAAAAGTAGAAGTGGAAGAAAGAAATAAAAGGATTGTGTGTCAGTAATGGCAATATCAAACTAGTTTTATATAAACTGTCTTCAATTACCAAGATATGGGGTCAGGGATGTATTTGGCTCAATTGGCTCAAGTTTGGCTGGCTTTAAAAACAAATTAAACATTCGATTATATAAACACTCAAACCAACTTTCACATGTGACCCAGGGGCGGAGCCAAATTTGACCACAGGGTCACCATTTGAACAAACTTGGTAGAGGACCATAAACTGAGTGTAAATACAAAATACTAAACTGTTAGCTCTTGTAATTTCAGAGAAGAAGATTAAGTTTGTCCCTATATCATTAATGTCTATATAAAACATGTGAACCCGGGGATTATGGCAAAATTTGACTCCAGGGTTACCATTTTAACAAACTTGATAGATGACCATAAGCTGATGGTAAATACAACATAATAAACCTCTGGCTCTTGTAGTTTCAGAGAAGATTTTTTAAAAAGTTTTTCCCTATGTAACTCTTTGTAAAACGTGACCCCTGTGGAGGGGACAAATTTGACCCCAGGGTCACCATTCAAACAACTTGATAGAGGACCATAAGCTGAGTGTATATAAAAAAAAATATTAAACCGTTGGACTCTTGTAGTTTTCAGAGAAGATTTTGAAAGGAAGTTCTTCCCTACAACACTATGTAAAACTGAACCAAACAAGGGCCCCTAAGCTCCCAATTAAAGAAAAAAGAACCAGGCTTTCTAACGAGAAAAATAAAGAAGAAAAAACTCAAAAAGAAATAAAGAAAAAAAAAGAAATTAATTAAAACAAATATGCTCAATATCTGCTTTAACTTACGGACAGTGTCCCTTTAACACTTACGTACAGTGTCCCTTTAACACTTACGGACAGTGTCCCTTTAACACTTACGGACAGTGTCCTTTTAACTTACGGACTGTGTCCCTTTAACTGAGAGGATACACACTTGCATGGAATCAAATTGAATTTTATAGACGAACCAACAGCTAATTTGGTCATATGGCGACTTTCCAGCTTCCATTAGTGGGGGAAGACCCCAGATGCCCCTTCGGGCAATTTTCGTGCACTGGCTAGAACCACCGACGTTCCGCAAGCACTTTGTGGTATTTGTGTATTAATATTTACTGTTAAATTTTGCATTAAATCCAGTGATGTCCCAGAAATATCTATTAAAATTGAAAATTGCCCTCTGGTAAAAAGGTATGCAATCTTTTTAGCCTTTTATACACAATACACTGTGCTATAAGTAAACCATCTGGCCCTGCACACAACCCGTTTTAAGCTAGACGCAGCATTTGTGAGATAAAATGTAATAACTCACAGGGAGCTCAACTTGTGAGGAAGTGTTGATTCTTACATATAATGGGAGGTAAACAGTATTGGTTCTACCCAGGAATTAGTCGGTGGTTTGCCTCTATAAATGACGTTATAAACATCAATCAATCATTATTTTACACATGAGGTATTTATACGTGTTAACTGTAGTGGAGCACCCTAGAGTACGGCCAAGGGGCTAAGCGAGCATGTGCCCATAGAAACCCCATATCACTTTATCAATAGCTTTAAACTGCTTCTAATCCTCGCCTTCTCAGACCTTACCAGCCCTTTTTACAATTTTGATATTTTATCTGGCTGTGTACCTAAAAAGCCGCAAAAAAAAAGAAAACAAAGAAAGGCTTTTAGGGTCAGAGAAGGCTTGGATTAAACTGATTCATGGTGCTGATGAAACAATATCTTCTGGTAGATTATTCCATGCATTTATTACTCTAAGACTGAAGAAATGTTTTCTTGCGTTGAGCCTGGGTCATGGTTTCTTTAATTTCATTGAATTTGGCAAAGTTTGGTTTTATTCTATTGACTGTATTATACTTCTGAACATAGGCGGTTTCATTATATGTTTTAATAAGCATAATAATAATCTACTGAACAAGACTGTCGCTTACAAAATCCAGGTTCGTACACCTCAAAGGTCAAGGTAAAAATCTGGGTTCCAGGTCACATTATATGAATAGGAAGGCAATGTCTGCCCGTCCACCAGAACAAAAATATTTCCTGGTCAGAGTGTCCATTTTATGTAGAAGCCTAGAGGGGTAAAGGTACCTAATTAAAGTCCCTATTCCTATTGACTAATAATTCCTTTTACACATATTCAATCAAGGGTATTTTAAGAATGCGTGAATAAACGTATACTTTTATTCGGCACATACACATTATTATATGAACACCTGGATAGAGTTTTGATAAACAGTTGTGTAGTGTTATTGTGCCCTTATATGGCATGATGGTTTCGTTAATAGTTCACGTTTCATTTTCATATTTTATTGTTAATGCTCAAATCTCAGTCCGATGCTCATTCTGTAAGCATCATATAAAGATGATTTTGAGAGATTCAGTGCAAGATGTGTTTACCAAGATTTTGCTTTCATTATTTGTTGTTAAAAGTACTGGAGGCAACCGTGAAGAGTGATTGGACGTCAATCTAAATACAAATGAAAACCTCCGTAATGCGCTTTAGTTTCATATGAAATGAGCATATGCAGATAATTATAAAGTCACGTTACCTTCCGGTTAATTACTGTTTATGAAAATATTTTGTCTGAAAAGCTCGACAACCTGGCTGCGTTGTTTTTAAATCATGAATGTGGACTATCTTGCTTGCAGTAATGTACATATAATTGCTTCACAAAACAGGAATTTAGAAGCATCTTAAAACATCATATATGCTACTATGAATGAGTTATTCAACAAAACTAGCAGTCGTCTAGTTTTTTTAGATGAAGCTATTTCATTTATTAACAATAAATAAATTGTATGAATAATGGGTCTTAGTTAAATACACATGCATTTTGATTTGAAATTGAAACACATTATAATATCCAGTCCCTTTAAACATTAAGTATTAGGAATTAAGAATTTTGAATCCTATGGTATTTCATAGCTTACATCCAGATACAATTTTATGCAGAATTGTTTTAGAACTTTCATTCTGGCACACAGCATATCTTCCTTCAAGAGGACTTTGAGTTCATATACACAGAGTCGGCTAAACTACCAATTATATCAACACCATGGAGTCACATACTGTCCTCTTTTGCTTCCACTCACATCTGATGATCTGATTATAACTTTGCAAGATAATTAAATTCATTTTTTACTAATTATTTATCTCAACAAGATCATATGGGTGTACAAAAATCAAATCATAAATTCGAGTTGTCATATACTAGTATACTATAGGCAATGTTGAACAAATTGGGATCATTAATTTAAGCTTAGTATTAATTACATTTCTCAACAAAACGGTTTGCTGCATATTTAAATCCTGAAATGTCAAAGTTCAAGGTCGAATGGTGGGCAACATCAGTTGGAGAACTTACATACATATATATATATTTTTTTAAAGAAAACGTGTGAATGAGAACCACTTTTAAAGAATCCCAAAAAAATATTTTCTAGGTATTTAAAGACTAAATGTAATGTTAAATGTAAACAAGATTGGCCAAAAACAGCGCTTTACATGTTTACTTCTTAAAATTTGAATAAGACCCCTTTAATAAAACATATAGATCTATGGCCAAGAATGTCTTGCAGTCCGGTCACATATGTTCATGTTGATTTCAGGAAAAGCACAAGGAATCAAGGTTAATAAGTTTCTTCACTGGAAATAAAACACAAAACAAGACGACATAAACAAAAGACTTGATATTTATTCCATCATATAAAGCCTAGTAATAAACATGTCTCATGTGTGTGATTATTCAACAATTTATAATATAGAGTCTGCCCATATATCAGGTGTTATCCATGTATCAGATGTAACAGGGCAGACTAGACAACTATAAAACCATTTTTTAGCCCAAACCATGCACTACTTACATGTACAACTGGTAGCAAGACATTTTCTATAAATATGTGTTAACTATTCAATAAAATTTATTGAATGAAAATATGATGACACGTTTTCAGTAGTTCAAAAACTGTTTGACAGTGATAATTTAAACTGTTCAGTAGTTTGTTATACCTTTCAATAAAATTAATGTGGTAGGGTGTTATTAAATTTTCCATAAAGTTTTCAGTAGTTCACATTACTATTGGACAATTGTGTTACATTAGTTATATAAACTGTAAAGCAGTTCATAACCGGAGAATTCCACACCTGACCAGTACTTTGGATGATACTTTATATTGAAGTCTGCTCGCTAAAATGCCCCGTGCAATCCAGACACAGTGACCCTTATCACACACACACAGCTGGATTTGTGTGTAGTTTAAAGGGACACATGGCAATCTTGAAGTTTTCATCAAGCATTGAAATTAGTGTCTGGATTTAATCATCTGGTATCATTTTTAATTTAAAACTGCTTGCATATATTTAAATAATATTTAGATTTTTCCTTTTTGTTCTACCACATATTATTGAAATATAATCAACAGTTAATAATATACAAAAATAATTTGCTTTACACTGTTCCTATAATTAATATTAATGATTGAATAAACACAAATTACGGAGAAAACGGGACGCTGTGAGTTTTAAAAATATCAAGATTGCCGTGAGTCATTTATAAAACTATTCAGCATAAGCAGTTCAAAATAACAATGCGAGGGTTTGAGACAACACTGTCATATATTCTTCTTAATTCGTTATGGTTACATTGAACCAACGAATGGATACTTGTGGATATTTATACTATTAAAGTTGATCAGTTACGATTACAGAACTACATATCAAAGGTCACCTATTAATACAAAACATTGCACTAACAAACAAATAAATTAAACAAATGCCTTTTACTTTATGTATTCTGCGACTCAGGGGATAAATTTGTATGGTGTTTTACGTCATTTTCAACACATGCAAAGTTATATATGACGGTAGATTTTTTTTCGTTTTTGTTTAGAAAAACAGCACTTATTTCATTCACAGGTGATTTTATTCACCAACAACCAATTGGTGACAAATCGTAATGGATAAATACAATTGCACTGTTTTATGGTTATTTTTATTTAAATAATTTTTGTCTACTAGACCAGAGTTTATATCGAACAAACTAATAACTGCGCCCAAATAGAGTGTAGAATTTGGCATCCTTTTTGCATTCTGGGTGTATACATTTGGTTCCCTGTTTCAACTCCTGTGGTTGCTTGAATGGTATACACAGTCCCTTGGCTCCCATGGCTGGTGCCCCTTCCTCTACAACCACATCTCTGCAATTATAACTTTGATGTAGGAAACAATCGTACAAACAAGAATATATATGTAAATACGTTTTTGACAAAAGGAAGTTAACTTGATATTTATGCAAAACATTGTATAGTGCCAGAAGTGATTTTGAGGACCTATTTTGAGCCTGTTGGATTTAGGGTGGAGAACATTTGTATAGGTAACTGTAAATCACTGTCAGACATACAACTGCATGCGAAACTGATGTTATTCAATTTTGTATCAGATGATGAGGGTCTCCCAATACAGCTTCTGTATGAAGTCAACATATTAAAACATAGAAGCAAGTTTCTCATTAGCTGTGTTTTGGTTTTATTTTTGTTCTAAAGTAATGAAACATCAACAAAGTTTTGTGTTTAGTTCAGCTAACTTCTTAATTTGTTGTTTCTTCTTCATAAAATATACTGTTCAATATAGCAATGCTATTGACAGAAAAAGCTTTACTCGGGCCTCAATTTATATACCTGAGTTAATCGGTCCTGAAGCAAGTTAGCAATAAGTAAATGTTTTTCATGCTTTTTCAATAACTATTTGACGTTGGGAAAGAGTTCCTTAATCAAAATTTTGTAACATGTCATAGACAATACTGGCAGAGACGACCACAAGTGGATGAAGATGATGTATTGGATAACAACGTCTTCATTGTGCGTTAAATAAGAATGAATGAATGAATGGTGTTTTACTGCACGTCAACACATCAATAGGTCATATTGTGTGCAAAAACCGATGAAGCATGGAGGAATGAAGTAGTAATTAAAAATAATGTAAACGTATAAAGATAAAACTATCTACAAATAAGGGATGATATGGTAGCAAAAAAACCACTATATATCGTTAAATAAGAATAAAAGTATAAAACAAGAGGCCCAAGAGGGCCTGTGGACGCTCTACTGGCTAAAGATAAAGTTTATGCACAAGGGGCCATAACTCTTTCAAATATCGTTCAACCAGAACATGGTGATGATATAGGCAACTAGGCTTGGTACGGATTGTCCCTGACAAGTTTCGTTGAAATCCAGCCAGAGGTTCAGGATTGAATTGGATTGAATTGGATTTTATAGTCGCACCAACAGCTAAGGTCATATGGCGACATTCCAGCTTCCACTGGTGGAGGAAGACCCCAAGTGCCCCTCCGGGCAATTTTCGTGCACGGGCGGGCACCTGGGTAGAACCACCGACGTTCCGCAAGAGAGGTTCAGGAGAACTAGTCTGTACAAAGTTAGTGTATTAAAACTTTTAAGGGGCCATAACTCTGCCAAAATTCATTCAACCAGAACATGGCAATGATAGGTGCAACTAGGCTTGGTACTGATCATTCCCATCAAGATTCGTTGAAATCCAGCAAGGAGTTTAGAACAGACTAATCTGGACATTTCTCTATTAAAACCTTTAAAGGGCCATAACTCTGACAAAAATCATTAAACCCAAATATGGCGATGATTTGCACAACTAGGCTTGATACTGATCATCCTTGTCAAGTTTCGTTTAAATCCAGCCAGGGTTCAGGAAAATTAGCCCGGAAAATGTTTGTGTATCAAAAACCTTTAAAGGGCCATAACTCCACCAAAAATCTTTTAACCGGAATGCGACAATGAAATGCACAACTAAGCTTGGTGCTGATCATCCCTGTAAAGTTTCGTTGAAATGTGGGGAGACGTTCAGGAGAATAGTCCAGACAAAGTTTGTGTATTAAAACCTTTAAAAACACGGCAAAGATTTGCACAACTAGACCTGGAACTGATCATCCCTAAAAGGTTTTGTTTAAATCCGGCCAGGGGTTCAGGAAAACTAGTCAGGACAAAGTTTGTGTATTAAAACCTTTAAAGGGACATAACTCCGTCAAAATCATTCAACTGGAACACAGTGATGATATGTACAACTAGGCTTGGTACTGATCATCCCTGAAATATTTCAATGAAATTTGGCCAATTGAATGCCCCTTTCTTCTTATTGAGGCCAAAATATAGCATATTTCAGAAAATAAAATCGAGGGCCATAACTCTGGTGTAAATGGTCCAATCTGGCTGGTTTTCAAACTTGTCGGAGCTTTCATTGATAGTAACAATCTGGTAAAGTTTGGTATTAAAGATCGGATGAAAAATGAAGACCCTATCGTATTAACAAGGCAAAATATAGCATGTTTAACTAAAACAAGGGCCATAACTCCGCTGTTACTGGTCCGATCTGGCTGTTTTCGAACTTGTCTGAGCTTTCATTTATATTAACAATCTGGTCAAGTTTGGTATAGATCTGACGAAAAATGAAGGTCCTATCGTCTTAACGAGGCAAAATATAGCATTTTTAACTAAATCAAGGGCTATAACTCCGCTGTTACTGGTCCGATATGGCTGGTTTTCGAACTTGTCCAAGCTTTCATTGATATTAACAATCTGGTAATATTTGGTAAAGATCGGATGAAAAATGAAGACCCTATCGTATTAACAAGGCAAAATATAGCATGTTTAACTAAAACAAGGGCCATAACTCCGCTTTTACTGGTCCGATCTGGCTGTTTTCGAACTTGTCTGAGCTTTCATTTATATTAACAATCTGGTAAAGTTTGGTATAGATCTGACGAAAAATGAAGGTCCTATCGTCTTAACGAGGCAAAATATAGCATTTTTAACTAAATCAAGGGCCATAACGCCGCTGTTACTGGTCCGATCTGGCTGGTTTTCGAACTTGTCCAAGCTTTCATTGATATTAACAATCTGGTAATATTTGGTAAAGATCGGATGAACAATGAAGCCCCTATCGTCTTAACGAGGCAAAATATAGCATTTTGAACTAAGTCAAAGGCCATAACTCCGCTGATACTGGTCTGATCTGGCTGGTTTTTGAACTTGTCTGAGCTTTCATTGATAGTAACAATCTGATTAAGTTTGATAAAGATCGAGTGAAAGATGAAGGCCCTATCGTCTTAACAAGGCAAAATTTAGCATTTTTAACTAAATCAAGGGCCATAACTCTGCCGATACTGGTCCAATCTGGCTGGTTTTCGAACTTGTCCGAGCTGTCATTGATATTAACAATCTGTGCAAGTTTGGTAAAGATTGGATGAAAGATGAAGGCCCTATCATCTTAATGAGGCAAAATATAGCATTTTTACCTAAATCAAGGGCAATAACTCCACTGTTAATGGTCCGATCTAGCTGGTTTTCGTACTTGTCCGAGCTTTCATTGATATTAACATTCTGTGCAAGTTTGGTAAAGAGCAAATAATAAATGAAGGTGCTAGAGTGTTCACAAGGCTTAATATGGCATTTTCAGCAAAACAAGGGCCATAACTCCGTTGAAATTATTTCGATCTTGCAGGTTTTCGAACTTGTTCGAGCTTTTATTGACATAAAGACACTGGCAAAGTCAAGTAAAGATCCGATTAATATTGAAGGCCCTAGAGTGTTCACAAGGCAGAAAATAGCATTTTTCAGAAAAAACAAGGGCCATAACTCCGGTGTTACTGATCTGATTTAGCTGGTTTTCGAACTTGTTCAAGCTTTCATTGATATTAACAATCTGTGCAAGTTTGGTAAAGTTCAAATAATAAATGAAGGTGCTAGAGTGTTCACAAGGCAGAAAATAGCATTTTTTAGAAAAAACAAGGGCCACAACTCCGGTGTTACTGACTCAATTCAGCTGATTTTCGAACTTGTCCAAGCTATAATTGATATTAACAATCTGTGCAAGTTTGGTAACGATCAAATAATAAATAAAGGTGCTAGAGCATTCACAAGACAGAAAATAGCAATTTTCAGAAAAAACAAGGGCCATAACTCCGGAGTTACTGATCCGATTTGGCTGGTTTTCGAACTTGTCCGAGCTTTCATTGATATTAACAATCTGTGCAAGTTTGGTAAAGATCAAATAATAAATGAAGGTGCTAGAGTGTTCACAAGGCTTAATATGGCATTTTTCAGCAAAACAAGGGCTATAACTCCGGTGAAATTATTCCGATCTGGCTGGTTTTCGAACTTGTCCGAGCTTTCATTGATATTAACAACCTGTTAAAGTTTAGTAAAGATCGAATGAAAAATGAAGGCCCTAGAGTTGTCACAAAACAAAAGTTAACAACGGACGGACATCGGACGACGGACGGACGACGGACAACTCGCCATCCCATAAGCTCTGCTGGCCTTCGGCCAGTAGAGCTAACAAAAGGCACTGTCTGTCGGTGCATTGAACTGAATTGGGGTTTTAAGGCGCACCAACACATGAAAAGGTTATATGGCGGCTAAAAGGCATGAACATGCCAGGCTCATCTTCCATGTACATCGAGATAAAATATGGAAAATGGGCCTAGAACCTTCTCACCCTGAACTGCAGAGTTTCTGCAAATTCTATCTTAGAAACTCCATTTACGCTGGAGCCACAATATTGTTTTCCTGCCACTGCTCTTTTGATGCGAGTGAGATAGCACCTGAAACAATGCAGGGATCATGATGAAGACCTTTAATGAACATGAACAAAAAATGATAAAATGAACATGAATTTGGGGGGATTCTACCCCTCTGCCTACCCCTCCAAAGGGATCTGCAGTGGCCGTATTCTTTGCCCCGTGACCAAAAGGTGGCCCCCGGCAACCACACGGGGCGTCTGTCGGTGCAAACGCTTGTCTGTCATGTTGTCTAATAATACTGATGATATGTGTGAAGTTTCAATCCATTATGCGAAGTAGTTTCCGAGATGTAAATTAACATACAAAACTTTAACCAAATCTGTCTTAAGTATAAAAGGGGTTATACTTGTTAAAATAAAAGCATGAGTTCCAGAACCTGCTTCTATAATGTTGTCTAATAATGCTGAAGATATGTGTGAAGTTTCAATCAGTTATTTAAAGTAGTTTCCGAGATTCAAGCTGACATATAAAAATTTAACCAGGGGTGCAGGAGGCAGACAGCGATCAAATGATGACATTACCTAATTTTTTGTTTTTCAAAAACAGACAAGCTAATAATTCAAATGTTTGCTCAGTTTGTTTTGCTTTGAGATAAAATGGCTTGCAGAGGAAGACATTTGCAAGTAAAACAAATAATCTTTCTCTGCAATGCCATGCTACTTCATACCAAAGCGAAAACAGGGAACTAGCCTATCTACAAGTACTCACCTTGCACTGTCTGTCTTAATGCTGTCCTCACATGCTATTTCGCCGCAGAACGGAGCCTGGATGAGTTTTTTATTGTCGAGACAGTCACAGAAGTCCTCCCAGCTGTGCGACACAACAAGGTAGGAATCCAGATCATTTTTAGCTCTGAAATAAATAATAGTTCAGCTGTGAAAAGACAGCGGTACAAGTACAAAAACTAGAACTATCACTAAAGGTGATGAATATCCCACCTTTTTGGTTCTAGGTCAAACAAAGGGCCATAATTAATGTAAAAAATATTAAATCAGGTAATCAACTATGGGTTCTGTAGAGAGACATAAAGTCATCAGTTTTTAAGTGTATATGAAGTTTGGAAACAACCCATTTAATACTGTTTTAGAAATGCTAGTCATAAAAATGCGAGGAGACACGAAGGGACAAATATTTGTTACGGGTTGGGGCGCGACGTAAGGTTATGAACAGCGTGATTCCTATATAGCCCCATTTCACTTTGTGAAAATGGGGTTATAATAAACAATATATAAACTATAAACAATAGTTCCTTTGGGAGAGACAGCGGTATGAGTCCAGATCATTCTTTGCCTTGAAAAAAACACAACAGTTTACATAATGTTATGGGCAGTCACACAAACCCATTGGAAATATTCCTATTAAAAGTCCCTACAGACATAGCAAGGACACATACTAGATTCGGGACTTCTATTATAGCTTATTTGCCCGACTCAACTACAGAAACAAAAGAAAGCTATATCCTTGTATATATATTGGACAGATGTAGATTTATTGTCTAAACATTTATTTAGAGCCAATCCCCGAGAAACAAAAAGGAGGCATAGGAACCATCGATCACCTTACTATTATTACTGAATAGATCACTCTGTCCTTTTCAGCTTGCCTGGAGGATAGTCTCAGGTATATGGGATCAACTGTATATGGGCTCAGGCCCTTCAATAGGATGGAAAAAATAATGTGATTTTGAGTGTCGGGGGGAACAGTGTATTAGGCAGAAATTGAAGTTTTGGGTGTGCAAATATGCAAAAGAGGTACATTTTAGATAAACTGTCTTCTATAACTGTATTCCAAACATCATAATGTTGAGAAAGTTAGAGGGGGAAATAATATTAAGCAAAAAAAACAACCTTTTTTTCCTGTAGGTCACACACACTCCTACCAGTCCACCGCCACTCATGCTTGTAAGTTTTTGTACAAATGAACTGAATGTTGTAACGGCCCATCAACACATTATAAGGTCCAATATTTCGAGCCACACCCGAGAGAGGGGAAGGATACACAGGAATACGGGAACCTGCCTTACTTTTACTAATAGTTTCCTATAGTTCCTATAGTTCTTTAACGTGCTCGAAGGACAGACTCCAATACACAGGACCTTCCAGTTTATGTCCCCAGTGACCCTTTATGACCTTCCAGTTTATAGAGATGATGCTAAAGGAAAGTTTTGCCCAAGAACACTCACCAAACTTAGTGGTGCTGGTGTGGTTTGAACCTGGAATATAGCCAGCCCTATATTTCTGTACGAACTCAACAATATCATAATAACATGAAAAAACAAGAGGTCAATGACCTAGAAGCTCTACTGATAGGCTTATGCCGCACCACGGCATAAGCTCTGCTGATCTCTGATCAGTAGAGCTAAAAATGAATATATCTATAAATCCTGTGTTTCTCACCACCAACCATAGACTTACTTCTGGAACATGGCTGACTGCACCGTTTCCAGTAGGTCTGTCAGCTGACTCACAATGTTTTCGTTCTTCAGCGTCTGTTTCTCACCGGTGTCCCTTCTTACCACCACTATCTGATTTTGCTTTATGTCTCGCGGGCCAAGCTCCACACGAAGTGGGACACCCTGAACATACAATTAAAATACATTATATATACCGATTTATTTAGTAAAGAACTAGAAAACTATTGGATGATGATGTTTTCAAATGTCCATGTTATTCATTATTTCACATCTTACATTAAACTTAATCTCAAACAGCGCCAGTAGCTAAGTGGTTAAGTCATTGCCCTTTAGAGCTGCAGATCTGTGTCTTGCTAGAGCCCTGGGTTTGGCATGATTAATTCTTCATCTCATCTTCCCCTGAGGACGCTGGCCCAATATGACCATACATGCTCTCAATGGGGGGTAAAACCACATTCATTTCATTTAGTCTTAACCAGGTTTTAATCAAGATTTTTGTGGGGGTCTATGTGTCCGACATAAAATGGAAAACAAAAACAATATTTCTATTCTAAATTGTTAAGTGGTCCAGTGGTAGAGCGTTGGACTTTAGTTACTTATCCTTGAGCAAGATAATTAATACACATCGCTAAGTACTGGTTCTACCCAGGAAATCTGCACATAATCTTTGAAAGAGGGTGATGCAGTATCAGTAGACAGTTTAAACATAATGAATGAGCCTAAAAATGACACATTATTATTTACATGGAAGTTCATTGCACAGTAACTATGCTACCCAAGGTCACGCATCAGGGTTGATTTAAGCACTTTACACCAGATTTCATTCAAGCCACATGTATATGATGAATTCAAATGTTGGACATGAACAAGATGCCAACAACATACTTTGATTGATATGGCATTTTTAGCATGAAAAAGCCTGACATACCCCTTTAAAATATCTTCTAATTCTCATGAACTCTCTTTCATGGAAATATCAAGCTAAAGTGTAAGCAAAAGTAGTGAATGATTCAGAATGATATAAAATAAGCCATTTTGTTACTTTCTTATAGAATTGCATGAATAATGACTTGTGTTGTCTGCCGTGTGCTTATTACAGTTGGTGAAGTGTGCGTGAAGTTTCATGAACATAGGTCAATTACTCCAAGTTTTAAGCTTGGTTTGGTTGCAGGTTCAAATTTTATGAAAAGGGACATAACTTTGCCAAAATGAAAGTTATTGGACATATGTAACAACATTCATTGAGGTAAGATGAAAGATGTATGGAAAGTTTTGTGAACATAGGTCAAATACTTTTCAAGTTATTGCCAAGGTCAGTTTGCAGGTTAAAGTGTGACAACCTGAACGGAAGATGGACTGACAAGTGTTCCCCCAGTGTCTGCCATGCTACACCGGAGACACAAAAAGGAAAGAAATGAAACATGGTGTTATTCTTTAAATATGCTTAATAAACTATAACCTTTAATTCCCAGTGGTTGAACTTCCATCCTGGGGAATAATTGTCCCTCACATCTGCTTTCACCCTCATGCCTCCTTCCTCCAGGGTCTTTTTCAGCACCTGGCACGCCGTCATCAATTTCTCTTCCTCGTCCTTGGGTAGATTGGCAGTGACGCCACAGGGTACAATCACGACCTGAATGCAGGCCACGTGGGGAGGCAGCACCAGGCCCATGTTATCTCCGTGCACCATACACATCACACCAATAGTACGTGTTGTCAGACCCCACGAGTTCTGGAATACATACTGCTTCTCATGAGTTTCCGGGTCCTCAAATACGATCTCAAACATTTTGGAGAAGTTCTGGCCTAGATGGTGAGAGGTCGCTCCCTGCAAAACAAAATTAGAATAATTATTTTTGCATTATTATACATTATTTTATTAAAACAGATATAATTTTAGAAACAAACAGACATATATTTCCTGTTTTTTCTGAATAAAAGACTATGATACTGGATATTTCTTAAAACCAGCTGTATTTCATATTTGGATTACTTAAACAATACCTCAATTATTTTTTTTTAAAAATGGGAGTTCGAGAGTAACAACTAACGGTGTCCCAAGTCTTTTTTTCAAATTCAAAAATAAGAATTTTATGACATAATTTGATCAATTCTGCCAAGTTTGAATGCCACTCTCAATCCAAGCAATGTATATAAGCCACAGATTTTTTATAAATGCTTTCACTATTTAAAAATGCTGACTATGTTTAAAGCTTAAAGGTCAATATATATCTTAAAACGATCAACTTAATATTATGTGACCTGGGAAAAACTCATTTGAATAAACTGCAATTCCAGGATTGTAAGATAGTAGTTTATGTGCTGAAGCATTTGACAAAACCATTATACTGAAGAAAGACGATGAGTGAGGTAAAAGTTGCCACACCATGTCAGCTTCATAAAAGAAACAAACCGATGAAGTTTCGTTCATATCCAGTGCAAGGAAGTGGAGATACATGGTATGTATCGTAAAACTGGGCAGGGCTTACTTATACTGCATTCCAAAGAATGTAGATCACACTGATGCAAAAGTTGGAATGCCATGTCAGGTCGATCATAATATATTGAGGAAGCCCTATTCAAATCCGATGGCGAGATATTCAATGTCACTCGAATATGGAAGTCAAGCTCTCTGCAAGCGGCCTCAACAAAAATCTGACCTATTTATTTGACATTAAACATGCATAGCTTACCTGTATGGCTCTTCCGCTGGCAGAGATATAAGCCTCGACAGTTGTGGTGAAGTCAGCTCCAGCAAACTTCTCCTTTTCCGTCTTCCTCCCTCGGACAACAGGTATAGCCATGAGATTTTCGTACACCTGAGCATACAGCTCTAGTATTGTGTATACCTATAACATTACAAACATCAAAATGTATCATAATTATGCTTGTACAGCAGTATAAGGCCCAACAAAAAAAGAAAATGTAACCCAACCAACCATTCTTTTTCAGCCCTAACCTGGATCTTTCCTTTTTTCCCCTTCATTTTGTTTTAAAAAAAGTTCGAAATTGCAGTGCGATTAAACGTGTACGAAATTAAGAGCAAACTAATATGCTGGAAGTATTAAAAAAAGAGTGATTTCTGGTGACCTTATATATTGATCACAATCAGTGCAAAGTAATAAATAGACAATGGAATTGTACAATTCAGGGTATTGTACTTGTGGTTGAATGGACTACTCTTGCCAGTGTATGCCTAGAATGATTGACTGCCGATTTGCTGGATTCAATTGTGTAGATTAAATAGCAGAGGTCCCGCAGTCCCAAAAAACATACAAAAGGTAAAAAAGTGGCTGAGAGGAACTACTGAACCAATGGTAGTCAGCTGGGCGAACCTATTCCCTGACCGGTTTCAGTAGATGAATTCTTCAGAGGGTATTCGTTGCTTTCAAAGAAGCAGTAAGCAATAAGCGAATGTGATTTCGTCTCTCCTTTTATCACATAACATGGCTTCTGGGAGTGTAATAAAGTCACGACTTATTTCTTGTAGTAAATTACAGATGCAAATGGGGACGGAACCACTGTTTGTTGTGTACATTAAAACATTTATTCCCAACTGTTTGCATGGTATATCATACGATACCTTCAGACACCTTAAATAGTATCCTTATTTGAAATCTTACTTTATAAAAGCCATGTTAGTAACTCTAAATTTAGTTTAAGGTGTCGCATTATTTGTAGGGCGAACGTGTTACAGCCATGTAACGTAGCTGACATGAAGAAAACAACAACACGACGTCATGATTTCTTTTACAAATTGCCGCAGTATTCAAGGTAATTGACAACATTAAAGTCAAATAATCAAGTCATTGGTGTGTTATGTGATAGATAGAATCTTACATTCGTGACTATGTATTATTGACTTTAATAAACGCAGAGCCCAGTATCCTATCACAGCAGTCTCCTATCATTTTATCCAACTCGTTTATTAAAATCAATAACACTCATTTAAGATCCTCACTTTTTCCCTCAGGTAACCTGAAACGGGGGTTGTTTTTTCCTCGCCTAAACAAGACCTCCCACCTGATAGTAATGGTACCAGTTTAATGTACAATGCTAACATGAACAAAAGAATCAAGGGTCTTAACTTGTTTTGACCCAAGGTGCTCTGAACACAATTATTACTCCCCACGTCGATGAGATACATTATGTCAAACACAAAAGTCAAGTACTTACTGTGAAGATTTTGTAAAAACTTGTTTAGTAAGTTTTATGAAAACACCTTGGGCAGTTTTGAAGCTTAAATTATGCTCAGGAAATGGAGTGTGAAGGACTGGTTGAAGGAAAGTCACCTTTTGTATACGGCAAGAGTAGAAGGGTCTTCCCCAGGCCATTAAGGCATAGTGGCACTACTACTCCTTCATTTCAAACAGTTGCTTGCCACTACTCCTTAATTCTGCCACTACTCCTTAGTTCTGCCACTACTCCTTAATTCTGCCACTACTCCTTCTGCCACTACTCCTTAGTTCTGCCACTACTCCTTAATTCTGCCACTACTCCTTCTGCCACTACTCCTTAGTTCTGCCACTACTCCTTAATTCTGCCACTATCCCTTCAAATTTCAAAAGCAATCATGATCCAATTACAAAAAGTATGTTTTGGAAGAAAGAAAAAAGGGTTCAACAGTAACAATCTGTAATAAGGTTTTTAGTCTCTGAAGTAAGTATACCAAACAAACTCGAATGATATAATATCTGTTTTTTCCATAAAAAAAAAACAATGTTTAGTTTATTATTGTGACCCAATGAATACCCTCTCCCACAACCATTATTATGTTTAAAATGCCACTACTCCTTAAACTATTCCTATGGAAGACCCCGAGTAGATATTACAAGAGGTCAATGACCTTGAAGCTCTACTGAATAGGTTTTGATAGCTAGATCAGCTTTCCTGTGGTTTCATGAAAAGAAATCTGTCGAGTAGTTTTAGAGTAGTCGCTACAAGTTTTTACTATATAAAAAATATTTTTTTACAAGGACCAACATCATGTCATGCTGATCATTTTAGAAAAAGTCCCATATCAATATCACTTCTAGTTTTCAAGTAGTAGTCGCTACAAATTTGTGTTTTTTTAAAAACCTATTTTCAGCCAAGGAGGCCATCTTGAATTTTGCAAGGATCAACTAGACATCAAGAGCAACATTTCTGTTAAGTTTCATGAAAATCCGCCAAGTAGTTTCAGAGGAGTAGTCGCTACAAGTTTTTATTATATAACTCTTGTAAACAAAGATGACCGCAGGCAGCCATATGTAACATCGAAACAAAATGATTTTCAACAAGAACCAACATCATGTCATGCTGATCATTTTACAAAAAGTCCCATATCAATATCACATATAGTTTTCAGGAAGTAATCGCTACAAATTTATTTTCTAAAAATCTATTTTTAGTTGTGGTGGCCATCTTGAATTTCCGGCTGGCCTGAAATTTTGCTACGATCAACTAGACATCAAGAGCAACATTCCTGTGAAGTTTCTTGAAAGTCGGTCAAGTCGTTTTAGAGGAGTAGTCGCTACAAGTTTTTATTACGTAACTATGTAAACAATGATGGCCGCTGGCGGCCATGTATAATGTCGAATCAAAATAATTTTCAACAAGGACCAACATCATGCCATGCTGATCATTTCAGAGAAAGTCCCATATCAATATCCCTTATAGTTTTCAAGACGTAGTCACTACAAAAAATTTAAAAATCTATTTTTAGCTGTCATGGCCATCTTGAATTTCCGGCTGACCTGAAATTTTGCTAGGATCAACTAGACATCAAGAGCAACATTCCAGTGAAGTTTCTTGAAAATCCCTCAAGTAGTTTTAGAGAAGTTTTTATTATATAACTCTATTGTAAACAATGAAGGCCGCTGGCAGCCATATTTAACGTTGAATCAAAATGATTTTCAACAAGGACCAACATCATGTCATGCTGAACATTTTAGAAAAAGTCCCATATCAATATGACTTATAGTTTTCAAATAGTCGCTACAAATTAGTTTTTTAAAAAACTATTTTTAGCTTTGGCAGCCATCTTGGAATTCACATCAACATGATTTTTTGCTAGGATCAACTAGACGTCATGGGCAACATTCCTGTTAAGTTTCATGAAAATCCATCCAATACTTTAAGAGGAGTAGTCGCCGCAAAAAAAGTTTACAAACGGACGGACGGACAGATGGATGGACGACGGACACCGCACCACGGCATAACCTCTGCTAATCTGTGATCAGTAGAGCTAAAAATAATAACAAAAATAAAGTTGTTTTTCAGTTTTGAAGACCTTCTATTTACTTTATTTTTGTGAAAAGGTGGGGCTCTACTATTAGGGGCTCGGATCTCTTACCTCCTCACATGCATCGTCCATGTTGGCCCAGGCTGTATGACCCTCCTGCCACAGAAACTCTCGTGTACGTAAGAATGGCTGCGGGTGTTTAAACTCCCATCTCTGTATTCATGAAAAAGCAAGGCAATAAATAGGATTATACATCAAATGTTTATTGAATTTAATTACTTAACGTCAACACATTATATAGGTTATTTCGAGCAGCCCAAGAGAGTGGGGTAGAATACAAATGAATCCGGGAACCATGTCCTACTCTTATAATGGAATACATTCCTATGGCTTTAACATGCCTGAAGGATAGACTCTGATACATGGGATTGCCCGGTGTACAACCCCATTCTACAGACGAGCTAAGGGAAGTATCTTGCTTAAGAGCACACCATAGAAACCTAGTGATGCTTACATTTCAGTATTCTGAGTCTACTATCCTCTGGGCCTCCGCAGCCCCCATAAAACATCAAACATTGTTATCTCAGAAGAGAAGAAAATATGATATTGTATTCCTACAAGCAGTCCACAAGAGAGCATATCTATTACATTTTGATAGATTTATTGCAATTTTAACCATTTTAAGATGAAGTTTTTTTCCATGGTGACCTTGAGATTTGTGGATGTTCCAAACTCAACAGATGTATAACGAACCCCAATACCAACTTGTTTTCTGTTTTTTTCTAAATGGATTTAAAAATCTCATACACTTTTCTTTATTTATATATTAAGTATATTTTATTTATAATTTTACGCATTCCATCCAAGGAAACAACAGAACATTCACCTACCACAACATTACACCACTGGTTCAGTCTGAGGGGAAGGTCGCGATGAGATTTGATCCATTTCGCGTATGATGGATACATCACCGTCTCACTGGTTGGACGGATGGCGATTGGTTCAGCCAACTCTGACTGCCCGGACTTGGTTACCCAGGCAACCTGTATATATAAATCAGCACTCATCAGTCACTGATATGTAATTTTATATATGTGTTTGACTGAAAACCGAACTAAAATTGTTTGGCAGAAATACTAGTATGGTAGGAAACATAATAAATTTTGTGTTCATAAAATGTATTATTTGGGTACATCATTTTTTACTAATGAAACTTGTAACTTGGGTAAACCTCAAGCAGAAAGCCTATTAAAACGTTATCGGGGTCCGACAAATGACATGCCCGGAGTCCGCGGGCTACCAAAAGTGTATGTCAGGGCTACCAGAAATTTCTATCGAGAGTCAGTCGGGCTACTAAAATTTTACATGCTTTTAGTCCTAATCAACACCACTGTTTTCACAGGTAATTATTCAAGATATGATTTAAATCCATGCATCCACAATGGAAAAATGCTTTTGTTTCCCAGATATCTTGAATAATTATTTAAAACTCAAAATACCCCCGCCCCCCTCGACACTAACCCAATGAAGAATGAGACCGTCTCACACATTTCGGGCTACCAAGTTCAATTTCTGAATATTCAATATTTGTCGTACCCTGCATTATTAACATAAAAACTCTAAAACAATTGCTTGACATACCTCAGGTGCAAAATCAGCTATGTGTGTTTTCTCACGCTCGAGTGCAGCGTGCGATACAAACATGGGGAAATATGTGTTCTCTACACCCAACTTCTTGATCTCAGCATCGAAGAATGCCTTGATGTTCTCCCAGATCGCGTACGACCAGGGGCGCAGGATGTAACAGCCACTCACATCGTAGTACTCGATCATCTCCGACTTGGTGATAACCTGCTGGTACCACTCCGACAGGTTTTCTTCCTTTTTTGCTTCCAGACCTAATCTGAATAACGAGGTAACGTAGTTTTAGCAAACAGAAAACGTTTATCTTAAAATTGCCGAACATTCAAACTTTAAAGAATTTTTTTCAGAAAGTATCATAAAATAACAACAGTGAAATTCATAAACAAGGATTTTTTTAGCGATTTCAGTGTTCCTAGAAAAACAAGTCACTGTCACAATTTCATAGAAAAAATCTACATCTTTTAGTAATAAGAGTTTTGAATGTTTTTGTTCATACAAACTGTTATCATCTAAAATGTCATTTGCAGAGATATTTAAAAGGAAACACAACAATTTTGATTTGTTTAACATAAGGCCATAATAAATTAATTGCTAGTTTCTCATCCAAATTTATTTCAAAATAGGGACGGGGTGAAATTTTATTTTTTATTTTTTATTTTATACGACAAATAGAAAATGGCCTCTGCACAAGGCAAAAATAGTAAAATATACTACTGAGTACTTCCAAGATTGAAAACACATTTTTAAAGGGACAATGTCCGTATGTTTTAGCTTATAAAACACACACTAATTACATTCACAAACGTTACACACTAATAGTATTGAATATTTACTAATTAAAAGCAAGATTGTTTGACGGAATTCAATCGCGGTACAAAAAACAAGAACTACCGCTTTGCGAGTTTGAACCAGCAGCCCAAACTAAAATTACACTCACGACTGTGCGCGTAATAGACGACGTCGCTCCTACCTGAGCTATGTGGGCCATACATATTACGCAATACATACTATGTAGAAAACCTTATGCGCTAATGGAAGTCATGTGATCAGCATAAAAAGTGAATAAAGTGGGTCCCACATTATTTACAAATAATAATTAAAACTTTTTTTTTTCCAAACACACGAATGTATTACTAAATACTTATTTGGGTCTATGCTCATGTTTTCATGTATACATTTCACTGAATAAAAGTCAGACAGTTATTCGATTATGCTCAATATCAGCTTACTTACGGACAGTGTCCCTTTAATAGTGTTTCATACTTTAGCTTTTTTTTTTATTGATTTTTTTTTTTAAATTATTTTTTTAATTTTTTTATTTTGAAGAAATAAAAATTACCGGGGTGGCATAAAAAAACGGGGGCGGGCAGGGATGAGAACCTAGCAATTAATTTATTATGGCCTAATCATCCCAGAATTGGAATATCCAGCTGACCTTGTCTGTTTTTTCACGTCTCTGGAGCCATCCTCTTTATCTTCTTTTTTCTCTTGCTTCTTCTCTTGCTTCTTTTTCTCCTCTCCTTTCTTTCCTTCTTGTGTGTTCTCCTTGTTGCCCTTTTTGTCCTTCTTGTCTTTCCTTCCCCCACCACCAGCGAGTTCCTCCCCTGTCAGGTCTTTGTATTCTTTCTTCAGGGCAAGTAGTGTTGCTACTTCCTTGTCTACTTGCTCCTGTATAAAACAGGAAGTAGAATAAATCGGGCAAAATCTCGGGCAAAAACAATGTGCAATTTCATGAACTGGAGAATTTCATTGCCATTGTAGATTGCTTTTCTTATATAAAGAATTTCAATATTGTTGTCGTAAGCAAAAATGTCATTGCCTTAGTTTTTTTTTAGTATAGAAAATCCACGAAGTTCTCAAATAAGGGTCAATAATAAGATGATTTCATAACAGAAAAAGTTCAATATCACTAGATTAAGTGATAAATAAGAATTTCTGAAGTTGACTCCCACACCCAACCAGCTCCTCATCCACTTCAGCTGTAAACCCAAAATATGTTTATGCTGCCTTTTGTCAGACAATGTATGTATATGGGGTTTATCATCGTTTTTAACAATCTTTCAATCACATCACAAGGGTGTCTACTGGAAGCAGTGAGCTCAATGCTCAGCTTAATAGTGCTGCCACATCACATGATACCCCACCCAGTCACATTATACTGCCACATCACATGATACCCCACCCAGTCACATTATACTGACACATCACATGATACCCCAACCAGTCACATTATACCAACACCAAGCCAACCAGTCTTTAAGCTTTTACATGCTGAGCGTAAAGCAAGGGATCTGCTAGTACCATGTTATAACAGTCTTTGGTACGACCTGGCCCGAGATTGAACACACTACCTCCTGTTTACGAGGCGAATGCTCTACCGTTATGTCACTGCTGCAGTTGAGGAACCATCAAACATGCTAAGAATCAGCAACTTGGTTTCCCACATAATCATGCCGGTTTGACATTTATCAAGTACTAGATGGCAGTGGCCAACTTGTTAAACGGTAAAACCTCGAGGGCTCAAGGCACCTTACTGCGCCTTCCTGACCTACTTTATGGCCATAAATATGTCAGTATAATAATGGTTCAAGGCTGCAGGAAAAATAGTCTCAGAAACTGAGCTATTAATGCAAAATGTCAGCATTTTTAGAAGCACACCAATGGGATGCCTATGGCCAGCTTTCAGCCAAGGGGCACAACAAAAAAATGGCTGACTTCATTCCATCTTGAAAGTTCACTATAGGTTTACCACCACTAATTACATGTAAGCCTCCAAGGTGTGGTCGAATGTAGTTCCTATAATAAAAAGTAATCCTTCCTTTTTTGATGAAAATGCGCATTATAAGTAGGGGAAAACTGCCCATTCCTATTCGATTTTGTGGTTGTATGTTTAAGAAGCGTATTAATAAGTTTTACTGGATCACTGATGAACATTTTCGAAATTTCGACTTGATGCTTACACTATGTGAGCAATGAAAACAGTCAATCAATGAAAACAGCTGTACCCTTGACCTGTTTAGTAAACAAACAAGAACTTTCTTACATGTCTTGTGACCCCACATTTTCTGGTGATTTTTCAAGTGGAAAATAAGTTCTCTATATGGACATTACACTGCTGCATTATCCATACTTGAGTTGAATTTGCAGCAAATCATTAATATGTAACGCTTTAACATTGGTGTCTATGGGGAAAATAATTAGTGGTATAATACCTATAGATCCTAATGAACACCAAAAGTCAATTACTATTGTAATTACAGTTCTAATCACACTGTAGATGTCTCAAAACCAGTTTAGGGTATGTGTATTACCGGTATGTTAATCACCGGTTGATTGGATGATGTAAAAGTGGAAGTTATCGGATTAATGGAACAGCAACCGTCGATGTTTTGTTTGTTTGTATGGTGTTTTACGTCATTTTCAACACATGTAAGGTTATATATGACAGTCTATTTTTTGTGGTGGAGGCAGACCACCCACATTTCCTGGGCAGAACCAGTACTGTACACCTCCCGCCATCCGTAAGAATCTTACAAGTCGAGCTCCCAGTGGGATTCGAACCCAAAGCGGTGAGAGGCGAAGATTTACAATGCAATGTCGTTAACCATTCGGCCACGGAGACGCTTCAACCGTCGATGTTCACTTGTTATTCATCTAAAACTGTAGTCCAAACTTAAGTTCCAAGTGTAGTCAGCCAATAAATATATATTGCCTTAAATCAAGTATTAACCTAATTAATTCAAACTATTACAATCAAAACAAATCAATTCATTACCTTTGCTGCCTTAGCACTCTTCAGATCTCTAACTTTGATTCCCTGCTCGTCTATCTTGACCTTCAGATCTGCAGCAGCCTGAGAGTTCGCCATTTTACTTCCTTCTGGAGCTACCTGTGATTTAAGCTCCGCCTTTGGTGCAGAAGCTCCACCCTCTGCCGGTTTCCAGTCGTTACCAGTCGCTGATTTGTATTCTGCCTTCAACTGTAACAGTACCTTCACTTCGGCAGTCACCTGGTCCTATAATGATAATGGACGCACATTTATGTACCATTCAATTCATAATTTTGATAGAGCATCATCAAAAAAAACCTGACCAATCAGCGACCAAAATAAGACATACCAATACATAGAGGATCTTAAACTCGTTCCCATTTCATATAAGATTTATGAAACGAGTTATGAATTATTTTAATTTTAACTAGCCTTTTGGCGAGTTAAAATTAAAAATAATTCATAACGAGTTTCATAAATCTTATATGGAATGGGAACGAGTTTAAGATCCTTTTTATCACATAACATTGCAATCAAATTAGTAAAAAATAATTCAGATGGACATAGAACCGCCACGACGTCAGACACACTTTAGCGCCAAAACGTCATAAAATATGTGACGTTGTAACGTCGCGTCTCACACATAAACGTTGCGTATAAAAGAGTTTGTGTTTTACCTCTTTACAAAAAAAGCAGTTTACGCCAACTTTTTAACAAACCAACAACAATGTTTTGTATAACATGCATTATTTTTATAAGCTGTCACAAATAATAAGTTTATGACTCAGATCTGGGTGAATTTGTAATAAATTAAATAGTTTCAGTTAATAAACTTGCGTAGTGTTACAGGTTTAACTCAACCAATCAAAATCGTTTCAGGTTGTATTACACGTGTGTCATACAACAGAATATTACATGGGTGTTCGACACTGCTAACAAGGGACGTTATGTGATAAATTCTGGTAGGTGATAAACTCGGTCTTTATCCTTGATGTTCAACCAAGTTTACTGTAAATATTATATACCTTTTGTGTGATTCTTTTAAAACCCCTCATATGTCATGCACATTCGTGCAAATTGATTCAATATATGTATCTTTCAAAATAAAAATCTTGAAAATTATCGTCTTTTTACTCTGCCAAAGATTTTTATTTACTATAGAACCTATGGATAAAAACTGAGTAAAACACATTTTATCACCTACTGAAAATAAGATAAAATCTCAACATCTCTGCAATGGAAAATTATGAATACATAGTTCCGACTTTTGCTCTTAGCTCCACTCACTTCATTTGCATATGAAATTCTTTATCATTTGGTAAAACTAGAAATTGTTATTGTCCATGGGACAAGAACGTATGGCTCCCCCACTCGCCCGAACAGACATAATTGACGAGTCTTAGGTCCAACCGTTCTCTATTGATCGGAGATCGTTTTGATATTCAATATCCCTGTGACTGTTTCTACTATCTGTATCAGTAATATCTACTGGTCATGACCAACCATCCTTCCAAGTTTGAGGACCCTAGGTCAGACCATTCTCTAGTTATTGATCGAACATTGTTTTGTTATTGATCGGGGATCGTTTTGATAGTCAAGGTCACCGCGACCTTGACCTTTGACCTAGTAACCCCAAAATCAATAGGGGTCATCTACTGGTCATGACCAACCATCCTTTCAAGATTGAGGACCCTAGGTCCAACCATTGTGTAGTTATTGATAGGACATCATTTTGATAGTCAATGTCACTGCGATCTTGACCTTTGATCTTGTGACACCAAAATCAATAGGGGTCATCTAATGGTCATGACCAACCATCCTTCCAAGTTTGAGGACCCTAGGTCCAATCATTGTGTAGTTATTGATCGTTTTGATGGCAGGGTTCTGGAAATACGTTATAGTTGCCCGACGCCCCGGGCAAGTGGATTTTGGGTGCGGGCAAGTGACCTTCGCAAATCCAGAATTCCAGAACAAATCAAGTGGCAAACTAGCCATATCAGAATTTCATTTTGATAACTGGATAAAACTGGCCGCTGTTTTTCGCCGCTAGCGATTGTTAATAAGATCAAACAACTTTCGGTACAATCAACAATCTCGCCCCAGGCAGCTTAATTTGTGGCATTATTTCAATAAACAACTAATTAACCCACACGCGCATTTCACACCATTTGAAAACAACAACGTATCACAATTTATCCTGACACGACCGTCAGACGTGTGTCCATTGGCCAATGAAATCGCGTCAATTATGTCCGTGACCTTCCAACCATAAACATAGCTACTTTCAGAAATTGTTTCCAAATAATCTCTGAAAGTCATTTGGACCTTCCACCAATCAAATCAGAAAACTCTTTCTTAATTTGCAAATTTAATGTGTCAAAATAATGATTGACAGACTCACGTGACGTTATGTTTTTGTTTAGATAATTTTGCCGAAGATTTTTTCGTAACAAAACCTATTGACCCCAAAATCAATAGGGGTCATCTACTTGTCATGACCAACCATCCTTCCAAGTTTGAGGACCCTAGGTCCAACCATTCTCTAGTTATTGATCGGACATCGTTTGTGACACCGACAGACAGACCTACAGATAGACCTACACATGGCTCCCCTACCACACTTTGTGTGGGGGAGCCATAATTACTAAAATTGCATGTGTCTGTTAAGCTATCCAATTTCAACAACTATTTTAAATCTGAGCAAAACTGCACATGTAATGTTTAACTTCTAGATAGTTCATATTTGTGGGACAATTCGACTGACATAGCCTTAAGTTCCCACAAACACTGCTGCATTTTGTAATCAATCTCTGATAAGAAGCATAGGTAAGTGCCACCATTGTTCAGCTGACTTCTGACAAGACGTTAAATACATTTGACTAACGGATCGAAACTAAGTATATATATATCCAGGTGACATCGAAGCATGTTAACATGGAACAGAAAGCTGACATATTTTCAGACAGGACATGAGCAGGGGTCCAGCCCTTGCTGGAGAGAGGTCTGCTAAGTATAGTGCATCAGTCAACAACAGCTGGCGACATGCGCTGACACAAGTCAATGATTTACTGCTTCACTACAAATCTTAGTCACAAAGGCACATCATTGTATTTGAACACTCATAGGAAAACCTGTACAAACAGATACTAATGTGCGTTCATTGAAATATGTCAGCATCTGTCAGCATCTGTCACCAGTTGTCAGTGCCTTCATTATATAATGTACCGTATTTCCCCTAATTCACCAGTTGTCAGTGCCTTCATTATATAATTTACCTTTATTAAATAATGTACCATATCTCCCCTAATTCACCAGTTGTCAGTGCCTTCATTATATAATGTACCATATCTCCCCTAATTCACCAGTTGTCAGTGCCTTCATTATATCATGTACCATATCTCCCCTAATTCACCAGTTGTCAGTGCCTTCATTATATCATGTACCATATCTCCCCTAATTCACCAGTTGTCAGTGCCTTCATTATATCATGTACCATATCTCCCCTAATTCACCAGTTGTCAGTGCCTTCATTATATCATGTACCATATCTCCCCTAATTCACCAGTTGTCAGTGCCTTCATTATATCATGTACCATATCTCCCCTAATTCACCAGTTGTCAGTGCCTTCATTATATCATGTACCATATCTCCCCTAATTCACCAGTTGTCAGTGCCTTCATTATATCATGTACCATATCTCCCCTAATTCACCAGTTGTCAGTGCCTTCATTATATAATGTACCATATCTCCCCTAATTCACCAGTTGTCAGTGCCTTCATTATATCATGTACCATATCTCCCCTAATTCACCAGTTGTCAGTGCCTTCATTATATCATGTACCATATCTCCCCTAATTCACCAGTTGTCAGTGCCTTCATTATATCATGTACCATATCTCCCCTAATTCACCAGTTGTCAGTGCCTTCATTATATCATGTACCATATCTCCCCTAATTCACCAGTTGTCAGTGCCTTCATTATATCATGTACCATATCTCCCCTAATTCACCAGTTGTCAGTGCCTTCATTATATCATGTACCATATCTCCCCTAATTCACCAGTTGTCAGTGCCTTCATTATATCATGTACCATATCTCCCCTAATTCACCAGTTGTCAGTGCCTTCACTATATAATGTACCATATCTCCCCTAATTCACCAGTTGTCAGTGCCTTCATTATATCATGTACCATATCTCCCCTAATTCACCAGTTGTCAGTGCCTTCATTATATCATGTACCATATCTCCCCTAATTCACCAGTTGTCAGTGCCTTCATTATATCATGTACCATATCTCCCCTAATTCACCAGTTGTCAGTGCCTTCACTATATAATGTACCATATCTCCCCTAATTCACCAGTTGTCAGTGCCTTCATTATATCATGTACCATATCTCCCCTAATTCACCAGTTGTCAGTGCCTTCATTATATCATGTACCATATCTCCCCTAATTCACCAGTTGTCAGTGCCTTCACTATATCATGTACCATATCTCCCCTAATTCACCAGTTGTCAGTGCCTTCACTATATAATGTACCATATCTCCCCTAATAAGATCACCTCCCCTAATATTAGCCCCCACCCTTTCCAAAAAAACAAAAAATAAAAGATTGTCAAAATTCAATAGATTTTCGATCTTTTGTATCCAAACCCCACCCCCACCACACACACACCAGTCCTGCACAATCAATTTTTTTCATTTTATTTTTACATTTTATAAGACCACCCCTTGTCATTATGCATTTAAAAATGCCTGGGCACTACTATTAGGGGAAATATGGTATTTTATTCATGTATTAGTTACAAGATAGGTGTATAAATCATTCAATTTGGTATAACTATTAGTATTAGAGGGTAATATATATAGAGAATCTTACATGAGTACTCATTCATTATTGAATCTATTAAACGAGTTGGCAAAATGAATAATGTGAGACTCTTCATGCCGAGCATTATATCATTTTTATTAACGAGTTTAATAAATTCAATAATGAATAAGAACGAATGTTAGATTCTATTTTTCACATAACTCACATATCGACTTTTATTGCATTTTGTCTGTCGCTTTAACAAGCGAAACCGACATAAAACCGTGGGAATTTGATCATAGTCATTATCAATTCTTTTTAATATACTACTGTAGGTTTATTTGCAGACTTATATAACTAGTGGTATATCGAATATATAGAATGGTGTTATTCCACTCCCACACCGTAAGTTATGTGATAAACACGGTTAATATATAAATAATTTACATCTCATCCAGGTGTAAATATATACAAGAGCAATCAAGTATGACTCATTTTATAAATTTGGTATAAATCAATAATCAAAAATTAGAATAACAGACCTTAAAATATATTCAAGTTGTTAAAGTGAATACTGAAGATCCCTTTCATTACCCACTAATGACACTTTACCATTACACTGATTCACACAGATCTAGATCCAGTCAAGTAACAACAGAGCTTCATATTACAATTTCATTTTATACCAAACAAATTTCTTTCTATTTCATCATTGAGTAGTAAGTAGACCATTATATGTCACCATGGACACTGACCTTAAAGCTAACCAATCCAGATGTTTATGACAGTAGTAGACCACTGTATGTCATCATGGACACTGACCTTAAAGCTAACCAATCCAGATGTTTATGACAGTAGTAGACCACTGTATGTCATCATGGACACTGACCTTAAAGCTAACCAATCCAGATGTTTATGACAGTAGTAGACCACTGTATGTCATCATGGACACTGACCTTAAAGCTAACCAATCCAGATGTTTATGACAGAAGTAGACCACTGTATGTCATCATGGACACTGACCTTAAAGCTAACCAATCCAGATGTTTATGACAGTAGTATACCACTGTATGTCATCATGGACACTGACCTTAAAGCTAACCAATCCAGATGTTTATGACAGCAGTAGACCAATGTATGTCATCATGTACACCTGACCTTAAAGCTAACCAATCCAGATGTTTATGACAGTACCTGTCCTTGTGCATTACAACAACCCATGTGTGAGCAATATCGACAGTTTGAAGAATTGAATTGAATTGAATTGTTGAGTAGTAGACCATTATATGTCATCATGAACACCTGACCTTAAAGCTAACCAATCCAGATGTTTATGTCAGTACCTGACCTTCTGTATAACAACAACCCATGTGTGAGCAATATCCACAGTTTGAGCAATATCCACAGTTTGAAGAATTTAATTGAATTGGATTTTATAGTTGCACCAACAGCTAAGATCATATGGTGACTTTCCCTTTGTTTTTTATGTTACAGGAAAAGTTTTAAATGTAGGCAGGTGATTTATAGTTCTTCTTTGTGTTATATCATTGACTGTTAATCTTAACTCTTAACCAGCTAAGCAGGACTATAATAGCCTTTGCGTCCATTGTAAACCCAGATCAGCGTAACTCGCAGGCTGATCACGGTTTACAATGTCTGGCTGCTGATCAGGACTGCATTTATTTATTATTGCTATCAGGGCTTTTTTCCTAAAACTTGTGAAGACTCCCTAGCCTGGTCATTTTGTGAAAAAAAAGCTTGATAACTGTCTGATTTTATTTTTTTTAATGTGAAAAAAAATCGGCCAGTTGTGAATCAAGAGGTCAATGTCCTTGAA
Organism: Cyrtodaria siliqua; assembly: GCA_037043455.1. NCBI lineage: Eukaryota > Metazoa > Mollusca > Bivalvia > Adapedonta > Hiatellidae > Cyrtodaria > Cyrtodaria siliqua. Next base: position 59,755 of record JAWPHD010007282.1, read on the forward strand.
GCTCTACTGATAGGTTTTTGATAGCTAGATCAGCATTCCTGTGAAGTTTCATGAAAATCCGTTAAGTAGTTTCAGAGGAGTAGTCGCTACAAGTTTTCATTATGTGACTCAGTGTAAAAAAATAATTTTTGACAAGGATCAACATCATGTCATACTGATCATTTTAGAAAAAGTCCCATATCAATATCACTTATAGTTTTCAAGAAGTAGTCGCTAAAAACTTGTATTTTGAAAATCTATTTTTAGCCATGGCAGCAATCTTCAATTTCCGGCCGACCTGAAATTTTGTTAGGATCAATTAGACATCAAGAACAACATTTCTGTGAAGTTTCATGAAAATCCGGCGAGTAGTTTCAGAGGAGTAGTCGCTACAAGTTTTTACTAGATAACTGTATGTAAACAAAAATGGCCGCTGACAGCCATGTTTAACATTGAATCAAAACTATTTTTGACAAGGACCAACATCAGGTCATGCTGATCATTTTAGAAAAAGTCCCATATCAATATCACTTAGAGTTTTCAAGAAGTAGTCGCTACAAACTTGTTTTTTAAAAAGCTATTTTTAGATTTGGTGGCCATCTTGGATTTCACATCAACATGAATTTTTGCTAGGATCAACTAGACTTCATGGGCAACATTTCTGTAAAGTTTCATGAAAATCCATTCAGTAGTTTCAGAGGGGTAGTCGCTACAAAAAAAAGTTACGGATGGACGACGGACACCGCACAACGGCATAAGCTCTGCTGATCTCAGCAGAGCTAAAAAATGAACAATTTTGAATTGTGAAGTAGTCGAATTTCGGCCCCTGTTATAGAAGGAAAAAAGCCCTGGCTATGAAACAACATGATATCAATAATGCATCAACATTTAACAAAATTACAAAATCATCATAAGGAATTTATAACAACTGGAAAATTCTAATAATTTAAAATGATTGATAAGACGCATTAAGTTGAAGTTTGGAGAAATTCTGTTTCACCCCAAGCTATTGGTTAGCATGTTTGCTCTCTGTTGATTGGGCAATATTCCTTTCTTTTGTGAGAATTTTTTTAACAGTTGAAATTATAGTTGAACTTGACACAGCAAAACTTTTTGGCCACCTGCCCACTGCCTATACTTACAGCAGTTACGCTTGTATAATTTATAATGTTTATATTCCATTTTGTGTTAGTTTTGTTTTAATAGTTTGTTTGATTTGTTATTATAGCCGTTATTGGGTCATATTTCCAATGACAAAACATCTTTTTTTCCCAAATATGAGATGAAAATTCCCAACTGAAAGAAGAAAAAGAAAGAACACTGAAAAGTAGCAAAAATGTGACAAGTATTGAATATGAAATGCTTTTAAATGCCTCTGCTGATCTTGTTGTACTGTAAACAGTATGAAAGATACAATTAAGAAATAAATGTTTGACTGTTTTGTTTCCAAATTTTATGAAAAATCGCGCTAAAATTCCCAATTTTGAGGGTATGGGTTATGTTTCCAAAATGTAGAAAAAAAAGCACTGAAATTGAATGTTAATTTGTTGCTTTGTTCAGTACATTGAACATTTAATGTTGCATAGTTTATTTGTATTAATTTGCCTTTATATTGTGTTACAGATGGCATTTGCATTAAGATACTTTGAAAGATAATGGCGCTGTTGAAATATAGACTATTACCATAGTATAATTTTGAGTGTTTTCTTAGATCGAGATGCAAGCAAGCGATTTTTTGAATATTCTGAAGAATTATTATTTGACATGTGTGAATAGTTTTGATGAAGTTATGTTATTATGCTGTGTCAAAGCGTTTAGACATTAAACTTTTTTGCTTTACGCATGTAAGAGACATTAAACTTTAATGTAAAGGAAGTGTGTTTGTTACCAGGAATATAATTACCATACCTAACATAGGCGTAGCCTGGTTTTCAAAATGTATGCGCACACCGAAAAAATATGTTTGGGGGAGGGTGTGGGAGGGGGGCAAATAAAATAAGGAAGAAAATTGTGCATTCTGGAGAATTCTGAGGCACCTTTCTGGCGTTAGAAGTTAGTCGCAATTCTGTTGTGTGGGCAGCTTTAAGCAAATATTTTAGTTTTTTATTATGCTCGGCATTTTTTGTATTACGCACGTGCGTATTGTGCGTATGGGGCGCTACGCCCTTGCCTAATTATCTTTTTTTTTCCGAATTTCCCCTCATAGTAGCGCTCTGTCTGCTATGCAAAATTCCAAGGGGTGCTTTTATAATATATATATTTTTTATTTTGCATATTTTGGATACAAAAGATTGAAACTTTATTGAATTTTGAAGATTTTTTCGGGGAAATACAGTAGGCAGTTATAACAGATTTTATTTGACAGAAAGACTCAAATTATTAATTAAGATACTTGTATATCAAACCAGGTATATGTGGTAACATGTAATTACAAATCATGCCATTAGATTAAATTATATCACCTCTGGTTGCATACCTTGTTCATTTTCATTCATGCTTATCAATATTGATTCAGTGTTAGGATGCAGGTCAGGACCGCTATGTATATAGAATATTGCATCATCCAGTTTATGTCACATTTTTTGTTTTACACATGTAAGAGACCTTAAAAGCCAAATACATATACAATACAAATAATTACTACAAGTTAATCTGAAGGAGAAGTATTTAGAGCATTGAATGAATTAAAGTTTGTTTTAATTTCAATGATTATAAACACTTTCATGTAAATTTAAAGTTTTGGTGAATTTAACCCCAGAAGTTTAACATGACTGTTATATATATATCACTATTTTATGGGCTGAATCTTGTAAACCTTATGCTTATAGTTTTCAACAAAACACTATTAATTTTAACATAAGATCATTAAAATTAATTTTAAAAAAAAATGCTGTGTTTATTATACAGATTATAAAGCAAACAATATATGGCTGTCAAAACATGATCACTTATCACAAGTTTTAAAAGAGAAATATGTTGTCTTATATCTAAAAGCAATTTAATATAACCACACTTACCTCAAATATAAATTCAAATTAAATTCACATACAATCTTTTACCCTATTTAATGCACAGCACAAACACTTTTCACGTGGCTAATACAGTAACAACATTGTAATCTTACACTGTACACAGTGACCTACCTACATGGTTGTACATGTACCTTAGGTTTTAGTGGGCTATTTATAGATTTATGTGGAGATAGCAGTATTATATTGACAGAATATTCACAACCAAAGGCGAGGGATTTTCCAGTTATTGGTCGTAACTACTGCATTTCCTATAGGCCTCCATAAATAGCAAATTAGGGGTAATCTGATGCTTTCAGCCTCTAATATTTCACTAATGTGGGCACCCCCAGAATGGCAGTAAAGATTTAATAAATTTAAATTTAATTTAACTTTTTGCAAATATACTCTCAGTACAACTGTATCTATAAAAATGCACATTTCAGTCAAAATATCCTAAATCAACATGTTTTATGATGGAAATTTAATATTTTGATGTTTTATGGGGATTTGTTATGATTTGGGTAATCTAATCCAATCAGAATCTACCTTACAATCTGACTATACGCCCTAATAGACCTGTACAACTAACTTCGATAACGACTATGACTTCAGACTAAATTCTAGGCACGAGAAAATGTTGGGGGCTGATCTCAAAGTTGTTTAACAACCTGGATTTTAGTAGGCTCAGAGGGGTTTGTGTAGAAAAAAGCCAATAAAAAAATCAAATTAAAAAATACATATTATTTCTATTTCATTTCTGTCAATATAATTATATATACGTCATATGTATCGACCTTTCAGACTTTTTTTTCTCAACACAGTCTTCGATACAACCATCCAGACTCGGCTGGAGTTTTAAAGGGGCTTGCCTGAATAAGTGATCACTAAAAACTTTTTGAGAGGAGGGTACACATCATATGCAGATCCAAGAATTTGGTTTGAGCATTTGTGTGTGGGAGGGGTGGAGGCGGGGGCAGAGGAGGCTCTTTCGAAATAAAATGTTTTTCTACATGACGTTTAGTGAATTCTGTTAAATCCATGATGACTAACAGTAGAAATGGCGCGAGCCCCAGGTAATCCGGCATGCATGTTATACTTGGGGGATTTTAGGGGGTCGGGGTGCTGGGTCTGCCTTATCCCTGAATCCGCCTTAGTACATGATAAATGCACTTTTATCCCCTATGTCTTACCCTAAAATTGCCGCAGTATCCGGGATAGTAAAGACGCTGCGTCTAAAATTGTCTCGCCTCTCACTCCTGCGGGTGCGAATCCCACAGGGAGCTCGAATTGTCAAGTGAGAAGTGTCAAGTTTTAATGTGTTTTTTGTGGTGTGGAAAAATATTGATATTTCCTATTTAAGATGGTCTAAATATAATGAGTGAAACTAAAACTACCCATTTTTTACAAGAATATTCATTGCGGGACAGCAATTTGTGCTATTCTAGGTTGCGCACCAGGATACATTTAAAGAGTCAAACGGCAATTTTGCTATTTTTTTTCAAGTCATGGCATTCTGTTTTTTTGTTTTTTTTAAACTTTTTACACATTTGAATAGTGCAAATAAATTGCTTTACATATTCCTAACTATTGATTATTTTGCAACAATAAATATTTTTAAACCTATGGTAGTACTGAAAACTCAAATTGTACTACCTTTTATTTCAACATCTGACTTTACTAAATATAAAATCCTGTGGGTTTTTGAAAAACTGAAAGGTCGTGCAGCGCGTTCGCTTATCGCCTTGAATGCACACTAGAACAATCAAATTGATCAGCTAACCCTAACATCGAAATGGATGAGGCCGCCACTATTGAAGGTTAGGTTTTTCTTTTACAATGTATGTAATACATGATTGCTCATTTATTAAGGAATTGTTACGCATTTTCTTCGGCGTTTATGCGGTTTTAAACGTCAATAGTAAATGGCGTAACCCATGAATCGCGTTAAATTTGCCATTGATTACCGACGTACAGGTCTATTGAGGCTTGTGAATGTTTTGTCGCTAATATACATATAATAGTAATGATTACATGCTACAGTAGACTGGTTTATGAAAATGTCATTTCAGCAAGTGAAATGGTAACCTTTCAACATTACAAAATATGTTTTTATACCATTCAAGTTTTTCAGACGAGTTCTCTAGGAATTCAAGTTGTAAAGCATGCTTATTGCCACTTACATGAGTCACAGTCTGTTAACCATAGACAGATATAAAACCCATATAAAAGTCATCTGCCTTCGGCAGCTGAATAAAAGTATTGAGCCGTGAAGTTGGGACAATTTTATTTGAAATTCAGATTTATACGGTGTTTGTTTAATGTGTATAAACGGTAAATACTTATCTAACGATATAAAGTTGAAATGCACATATGCTATTCAATTACAGAGTTACAAGCTACTACAGAATCGAGTATAAAGGCTGTTACTTTCGCATTACAAAGCTGTATATATTACACGGCTGGTTATCAGTGGAGCTACCTCCGTTTGGAGGTATACACAAAAGTGCTCCATCGCCACTTCCGAGGGAGTTCCAACGCCAAAAAATAAAGGCACACAATGTGGATGTACTTGCTATTTCTTCGTTAAATTGTTTATTTGTATTGATATGCAAAATGGGAATGCAGTTTCGTGTGGTTATGTTTAAGCATCTCACGCGACCCGTAAACCTTCTCGAAAGATGTCTAATTTGACGTCAGGGACTTTTAGCCCTTTCGAACTTTGCTGTTTTTCTCAACCTGATCGTCGCCACCGACCATTTCCCCCATTTCTTTGCTTATTTACGCTACATATTGACATAAACACATCAAATATCAACCAGTAGGTGTCCATATATTGCCTGTTGACAAAATAACACGGAGAACGTTTTACGGGGAGAAATACGCGATTTCCTAAAAAAGATAGCTCCAATGTCAGAGAGATAGTTCCATTGCTATGGAGATACATGTAGCACCAATAACAACTTCAGGATGTCAACTTTTATATCTGCGCATGACATTCTTGTTTAAAACACTATTTACGTACCAAAATCATTCATACCCTATTGAATTTTGCCAAAATTATCCGCCCTTTTATACTTAAAATTTCTTTTTTCATTTATTAGATTTTCAGTTAAAATGAATTTAATAAATGAAAAATAATTCTGGTAAAATGCATAAAAGAGTTATGGTGCTTGTCACATATGGTTGTGTAATGATGATAAATACGTATGCCAAATTTAAAATGTTTTGGTCAAATGTTGTTTGGAATATGCCTGTACATTCAACATTTTAACTGAAAAATCTAATCTAAAAAAAAGAGATTATTCAGACAAAATACAGATCTTGTCATATACCATTTTGTAATGACAAGGAACATGTGTACCAAGTTTCAAAGCTTTGGGATAACGATTTTTTGGGAAATGAGGAAAATATATATTAACCAAACACTTCAACAAAAATGTCAAAACGCATAGACGAACATACATACATAAGACAGACAGATAGATAGATTTGCTAATCCGGCTAAAATCTGTCAACAACAGACATATTTGCATGAATGTGATGACGTCATATACGAAACCAGTACATAGTTGATGCACCAATGATGTAAATTGTGTTTAAAACAACAAATACACAGTGGTAAAACAACAAATACACAGTGGTAAAACAATGACATCCTTGTCATTATTGTCATCTCCAAAGCACTGGAACTATCTCTGTGGCATTGAAACTATCTCTGTGGCATTGGAACTATCTCTGTGGCACTGGAACTATCTCTGTGGCACTGAAACTATCTCTGTGGCACTGGAACTATCTCTGTGGCATTGGAACTACAGTCGAACTTCGATAGCTCGAACACCGGTGATTCGAATACCATCGGTAATTCGAACAAAATTTCCGGTCCCGACACAACTCCTATATAATTCAATGTAATTTAACCTCGATTATTCGAATATTATTTCTCGAATACCCCGGCTCGCTCGAATACTTTTTACGGTCCGAAGATCCATTTTTGCGTGAATTTAAACCTCGCTTAATCGAAGGTGATGATCCGTTGCCATGCGACGTCGGCCATATTAATTGTAATTGTTGACGCGTTTGTATTTGTTTGTAGCACGTTCGATCATAGTGCGAAAACAGATAAAGTTGGTTGTTAAAGGTGCGAACATTTATGATTGAAAAGCGATAATAGACAGATAAAATTTATGTTTAGTGAACTTCGTTTACTGTTAATTACGATAAATTAAACACGGTTGATTTTCAAATTAAATAATGTACGGAAACCAGTCTTACCTTGTTCTCATTATTCGGACTTCCGGAATGTATGTTAAAATCTATTAGTGTGGTATTTCTTTAAATAAATGATAAAACAAACACATTATTGCAGTTTTCTTGCATTTTCAGTGTAACAATTACATGTTTATATATATCCGTTATGAGGTTTGAACAAACATGCATGAACTTAAAAAACATACAGAGAATGATACATCACGTACACAAGTAACACTATTTCGGATGGTACACAAACCTCGATGCCTCGAAGCCACCGATGGCTCGAACATATCCCTATGGTCCCACTAACTTCGAGCTATCGAGGTTCGACTGTATCTCTTTTAAGAATTCGCGTATTTCTCCCCTCTGAACGTTCTCCGTGTTAATATCTTGTCAACAGACAATATACGGACACCTACAGGTTAATATTTGATGTGTAATGCGATATGTAATGTAAATAGGCAAACAAATGGGTAAAAACGTCCGTGCCGACGATCAGGTTGAGAAACAACTGCAAAGTTCGAAAAAAGCCCCTCGCGTCAAATTAGGCATCTTTCGAGAAAAAAATTGCGCCGTGTGTGAATTTAAACATAACCACACGGAACAGCATTCCCGGATTTTTCATATCAAGGCAAATAAAAACAAGAGGTCAATGACCTTGAAGCTCTACTGATTGATTTTGATTTCAGGAAGTAGTCGCTACAGACTTGTTTTTTGAAAATCTATTTTTAACCATGGCGGCCATCTTGAATTTCCGGCCGACCTGAAATTTTGCTAGGATCAATTAGACATTAAGAGCAACATTCCTGTGAAGTTTCATGAAAATCCGTCAAGTAGTTTCAGAGGAGTAGTCGCTACAAGTTTTCATTATATAACTCTATGTAAACAAAGATGGCCGCTGGTAGCCATGTTTAACGTCAAATCAAAACGATTATTTATTTTAAATCTATTTTTAGCTGTGGCGGCCATCTTGAATTTCTGGCCGACCTGAAATTTTTCTAGGATCAACTATACATCAAGATCAACATTCCTGTGAAGTTTCATGAACATCCGTCAAGTAGTTTCAGAGAAGTAGTCGCTACAAGTTTTTACTATATAACTCTATGTAACCAAAGATGGCCACTGGCAGCCATGTTTAACGTCGAATCAAAATAATTTTCCACAAGGATCAACATCATGTCATGCTGATCATTTTAGAAAAAGTCCCATATCAATATCACTTATAGTTTTCAAGAAGTAGTCGCTACAAACTTGCATTTTAAAACTCTATTTTTAGCTTTGGCGGCCATCTTGGATTTCACATCAACATGAATTTTTGCTAGGATCAACTAGACTTTATGGGCAACATTTCTGAAACTGTTTCATGAATATCCATCCAGTAGTTTCAGAGGAGTTGTCGCTACAAATAAAAGTTTACGGACAGACAGACGGACAGACGGACGACGGACACCGCACCACGGCATAAGCTCTGCTGATCTCTGATCAGTAGAGCTAAAAATTAACGAAGAAATACATTGTAGCAAGTATATCCACCTTTTTTGCCTTTAATTTTGTCTTTGGAACTACCTCGGAAGTGGCTATGGAACACTTCTGCATACACCTCCAAATGGAGGTAGCTCCACTGATTACCAGCCGTGTATTAGTGAAATAAAAATTAGAAGTACTCACCTGCGTTCGGGATGTGCTGTATATATATAGTTTGCTACGGGAAAACCAAGGCAATGCTATGTATCCGTCACCGGAAGTATATATGTTATTTAATTAATAAACAAATTAGAATTTTACAACACAATGCTCCGCTTCATAGGTCTTATTTTGCGAAGGCAGTCTACAAATTCAATGTTACCTATACCTGTATACGTATGCACCCTTTTCATTGTAATCACAGTGATTATATAATGTTACCTATACCTGCATAAGTATGCACCCGTTTCATTGTAAACACAGTGATTCAAGTGTTATCAACGAACGATCTACTCCGATATATCATATAACGTCTGCCTATTCAATACTGTTAATTAAAGCATTTAAAGGGACACATGGCAATCTTGATTTTTCAAAAACTCGCGGTGTTCCGTTGTTTCTTATACACAACATGCATTAGTTCAATCATTAATAATAATTACAAGAATAGTATAAACCAAATTGTTTTGTATATTACTGAATTTTGATAATATTGCACCAATAATATATTTCAACATTTGGTAAAATAGCTAAGAAAAGTAAAAATTCTAAATTTTATTTAATGATATGCAAGCCGGTTTAAAGTCAAAATGTTACTTCATAAATACAAAGAGAAGCCAATATTGATGTTTGGCCACCTGCTATCTTCACCGCGTGCACGTCGTTGTGTGGGCACTGAGTTGTATAGGGGTCGCCTTGCCAGCCCTATACGCCATTACTGGTATGAGCACTTTATTCGCGTACTGTGGTCAATACTGGTATTACTGAACTGACTTATTACGGTTTAGTAGCTTGAGTGTCATTTGACCGAGAGTGAGGATGTCTATGGGAAGCCATAACCGTCAAAATGTGGATATTTACAAACCATTCAATGACAGGCCATTTAATTCAGCATGAAGTCATTTGATGACCAACATATTGATTCGATGCGACGTGTTAACTCGGTTCATTCGTTACAAAGTGAATTGATACGGTTCAAAGTGAAATGATACGGTGTAAAATTTCAAACCATACGACGCAAAGTCATTTGATGGTGTACATATTGATTCGATGCGACGTGTAAACTCGGTTCAATCGTTACAAAGTGAATTGATACGGTTCGAAGTGAAATGATACGATGTAAAATTTCAAACCATACGCCGCAAAGTCTTTTGATGACGTACATATTGATTAGATGCGATGTGTAAACTCGGTTCATTCATTACAAAGTGAATTGATATGGTTCAAAGTGAAATGATACGGTATAAACTCGGTTCGTTCGTTACAAAGTGAACTGATACGGTTCGAAGTGAATTGATATGGTGTAAAATTTCAAACCATACGACGCAAAGTCAATTGATTACGTACATATTGATTCGATGCGATACAAACGCAATCCGTTCGACAGAAAGGGGCGTCCGTGGCCGAGTGGTTAACGTCTCTGACTTGAAATCACTTGCCCCTCACCGCTGTATGTTCGATCCCTCAGGGGCCTTGTCATCTTTATGTGAGGAAGCTATCCAGCTGGCTTGCGGAACGTCGGTGGTTCTACCCAGGTGCCCGTCCGTGCACGAAATTGCCCGGAGGGGCACCTGGGGTCTTCCTCCACCAATGGAAATTGGAAAGTCGCCATATGACCTTAGTTGTTGGTGCGACTATAAAATCCAATTCAATCAATCGTTCGACAGAAACTGATATCATTACGTGCAAAGTGAAACGGTGCGACATCTGGCAGCGATATTTGCATGGTTATTTCCCCTACATAATATATGATAAATCAAAGTACTAAAAGTACTGAGAATGCAAAGTTTGATAGGAAAGACTGTATGGATATTTGCACGATCAAATTTCCATAAATTTTACATAGTTTTAGCCAACTTGGCGATCTTTGGCAACCTACCAAAATCTTAGAGGGTCAATCCATTCCAAATATATTGTGTTCAATTGTCATTAAACTGTTTCAAATCTAGACTAGAATATTTTTTTATGAAATTGCTTATAGATAGACAGATTTGTGTTTTATGGCCAAACTGTCACTCAAGATGACCTCCATGTCTAAAATTGTCATTTACAGAGTGGCTTGTATTAAGTAGTCTTCCGGGAACAAGATGCACAAGAGGGCCTGTATCACTCTACTGGCTTGAATAGTCTAAAGCCTACCGAAAAACAGTTGTTTTTTTTAATCTAAGGCTATAACTCTGATGCGTCTAGTCTGATGCAACTGGTTTTGAACTTGTCCAAGTTCAGTGGCGTAACCTAGAAAACGTCTTCTGCTGCAGGGACAAATAACTTAACAAGAGGCACTACCCGTTGATTCAACTTCCCTATGTCTGTCCCACACATTGAAAAGAAACTTTACTGTAGTATTTACTAAACAAGAGGTCAATGACCTTGAAGCTCTACTGATTGATTTTGATTTCAGGAAGTAGTCGCTACAGACTTGTTTTTTGAAAAATTATTTTTAGCCGTGGCGGCCATCTTGAATTTCCGGCCGACCTGAAATTTTGCTAGGATCAATTAGACATCAAGAGCAACATTCCTGTGAAGTTTAATGAAAATCCGTCAAGTAGTTTCACAGGAATAGTCGCTACAAGTTTTCATCATATAACTCTATGTAAACAAAGATGGCCGCTGACAGCCATGTTTAACGTCGAATCAAAATAATGTTTGACTCTGATAACCATCATGTCATGCTGATCATTTTACAAAAAGTCCCATATCAATATCACTTATAGTTTTCAAGACGTAGTCGCTACAAACTTCTTTTTTAAAAAATCTAATTTTAGCTGTGGCGGCCATCTTGAATTTCTGGCCAATCTGAAATTTTGCTAGGATCAATTAAACATTAAGAGCAACATTCCTGTAAAGTGTCATGAAAATCTGCCAAGTAGTTTCAAAGGATTTGTCGCTACAAGTTTTTACTATATAACTCTATGTAAACAAAGATGGCCGCTGGCAGCCATGTTTAACGTTGAATCAAAACAATTTTTGACAAGGACCAACATCATGTCATGCTGATCATTTTACAAAAAGTCCAATATTAATATCACTTATAGTTTTCAAGTAGTAGTCGCTACAAACTTGTATTTTGAAAATCTATTTTTAGCCATGGCAGCCATCTTGAACTTCTGGGCGACCTGAAATTTCGCTAGGATCAATTACACATCAAGAGCAACATTCCTGTGAAGTTTCATGAAAATCCGTTAAGTAGTTTCAGAGAAGTAGTCGCTACAAGTTTTCATCATATAACTCTATGTAAACAAAGATGGCCACTGGCAGCCATGTTAAACGTCGAATCAAAATAATGTTTGACTCTGATAACCATCATGTCATGCTGATCATTTTACAAAAAGTCCCATATCAATATCACTTATAGTTTTTAAGACGTAGTCGCTACAAACTTCTTTTTTAAAAATCTATTTTTAGCTGTGGTGGCCATCTTGAATTTCTGGCCGATCTGAAATTTTGCTAGGATCAATTAGACATTAAGAGCAACATTCCTGTAAAGTTTCATGAAAATCTGTCAAGTAGTTTCAAAGGAGTAGTCGCTACAAGTTTTTACTATATAACTGTATGTAAACAAAGATGGCTGCTGGCAGCCATGTTTAACGTTGAATCAAAACGATTTTTGACAAGGACCAACAACATATCATGATGATCATTTTAGAAAAAGTCCCATATCAATATCACTTATAGTTTTCAAGAAGTAGTCGCTACAAACTTGTATTTTAAAAATTTATTTTTAGCCGTGGCGGCCATCTTGAATTTCCGGCCGACCTGAAATTTTGCTAGGATCAATTAGACATCAAGAGCAACATTCCTGTGAAGTTTCATGAAAATCCGTCAAGTAGTTTCAGAGGAGTAGTCGCTACAAGTTTTCATTATATAACTCTATGTAAACAAAGATGGCCGCTGGCAGCCATGTTTAACGTCGAATCAAAACGATTTTCGACAAGGACCAACATCATGTCATGCTGATCATTTTAGAAAAAGTCCCATATCAATATCACTTATAGTTTTCATGAAGAAGTCGCTACAAACTTGTTTTTTAAAAACCTATTTTTAGATCTGGCGGCCATCTTGGATTTCACATCAACATGAATTTTTGCTAGGATCAACTTGACTTCATGGGCAACATTTCTGTAAAGTTTCTTGAAAATCCATTCAGTAGTTTCAGAGGAGTAGTCGCTACAAAAAAAAGTTTACGGACAGACAGACGGACGGACGGACAGACGGACAGACAGACGGACGGACGACGGACGCCGCACCACGGCATAAGCTCTGCTGATCTCTGATCAGTAGAGCTAAAAGATAAAATACAAATTTATTGGTGGAAAGAAGAATTGGGGGGAAATACAATATAGCATTTTTCAACAAATCAAGGGCCATAACCTGTCGTTACTAACAAGATCTAGCTGGTTTTCGAACTTGTCCGAGATTTCATTGATATACCGCGATTTGCACAACTAGACATCATACTGAGGCTTCCTGCCAAATTTTATAGAAAGTTTAGGAGGAGTAGCGCCGACAAGAAATTTAAATGTGAAAGTGCCATAAATCTTCCGTCTTCCGTCATAAATCAGCAAACTGGAAAAAAGCGTGATATGCACAGCTAGACATATTACCAATGCTTCCTGCCAAGTTTCGCCGAAATCCAACAAGGCTTTAGGAGGAGTAGAGCCAACAAGAAATTTAAAAGTAAAAATGTCAATGGGTCATCCAAAAATCAACGAACCGAAAAAAAATAATGAAATAAAAAAAAATAATAAAAAAAAAACAACAAAAAAACAACAACAAAAAACATTTAAAACAATAAATCAATAAATAAAAATAATAAAAAAATAAATAAAACAAGAGGTCAATGACCTTGAAGCTCTACTGATCGATTTTGATTTCAGGAAGTAGTCGCTACAAACTGTTTTTTTGAAAATCTATTTTTAGCTGTGGTGGCCATCTTGAATTTCCGGCCGACCTGAAATTTTGCTAGGATCAATTAGACATCAAGAGCAACATTCCTGTGAAGTTTCATGAAAATCCGTCAAGTAGTTTCAGAGGAGTAGTCGCTACAAGTTTTCATTATATAACTCTATGTAAACAAAGATGGCCACTGACAGCCATGTTTAACAATGAATCAAAATAATGTTGGACTCGGATAACCATCATGTCATGCTGATCATTTTAGAAAAAGTCCCATATCAATATCTCTTATAGTTTTCAAGAAGTAGTCGCTACAAACTCATTTTTTAAAAATCTATTTTTAACTGTGGCGGCCATCTTGAATTTCCGGCCGACCTGAAATTTTTCTAGGATCAACTAGACATCAAGAGCAACATTCCTGTGAAGTTTCATGAACATCCGTCAAGTAGTTTCAGAGGAGTAGTCGCTACAAGTTTTTACTATATAACTCTATGTAACCAAAGATGGCCACTGGCAGCCATGTTTAACGTCGAATCAAAATAATTTTCCACAAGGATCTACATCATGTCATGCTCATCATTTTAGAAAAAGTCCCATATCAATATCACTTATAGTTTTCAAGAAGTAGTCGCTACAAACTTATTTTTTAAAAATCTATTTTTAGCTGTGACGGCCATCTTGAATTTCCGGCCGACCTGAAATTTTTCTAGGATCAATTAGACATCAAGAGCAACATTCCTGTAACGTTTCATGACAATCCGCCAAGTAGTTTCAGAGGAGTAGTCGCTACAAGTTTTTACTATATAACTCAATGTAAACAAAGATGGCCGCTGGCAGCCATGTTTAACGTCGAATCAAAACGATTTTCGACAAGGATCAACATCATGTCATGCTGATCATTTTAGAAAAAGTCCCATATCAATATCACTTATATTTTTCAAGAAATAGTCGCTACAAACTTGTATTTTGAAAATCTATTTTTAGCCATGGCGGCCATCTTGAATTTCCGGCCGTCCTGAAATTTTGCTAGGATCAATTAGACATCAAGAGCAACATTTTTGTGAAGTTTCATGAAAATCCGTCAAGTAGTTTCAGAGGAGTAGTCGCTACAAGTTTTCATTATATAACTCTATGTAAACAAAGATGGCCGCTGGCAGCCACGTTTAACGTCGAATCAAAACGATTTTTGATAAGGACCAACATCATGTCATGCTGATCATTTTAGAAAAAGTCCGATTTCAATATCACTTATAGTTTTCAAGAAGTAGTCGCTACAAACTTGCATGAAAATCTATTTTTAGCCATGGC
Organism: Cyrtodaria siliqua; assembly: GCA_037043455.1. Taxonomy (NCBI): domain Eukaryota; kingdom Metazoa; phylum Mollusca; class Bivalvia; order Adapedonta; family Hiatellidae; genus Cyrtodaria; species Cyrtodaria siliqua. The sequence goes on from JAWPHD010007282.1 coordinate 74,883, forward strand.
GGCCATCTTGAATTTCCGGCCGACATGAAATTTTGCTAGGATCAATTAGACATCAAGAGCAACATTTCTGTGAAGTTTCATGAAAATCCATCAAGTAGTTTCAGAGAGTAGTCGCTACGGGTTTTCATTATATAACTCTATGTAAACAAAGATGGCCGCTGGCAGCCATGTTTATCGTCAAATCAAAACGATTTTCGACAAGGACCAACATCATGTCATGCTGATCATTTCAGAAAAAGTCCCATATCAATATCACTTATAGTTTTCAAGAAGTAGTCGCTACAAACTTGTATTTAAAAAATCTATTTTTAGCTTTGGCGGCCATCTTGGATTTCACATCAACATGAATTTTTGCTAGGATCAACTAGACTTCATGGGCAACATTTTTGTAAAGTTTTATGAATATCCATCCAGTAGTTTCAGAGGAGTAGTCGCTACAAATAAAAGTTAACGGACAGACGGACAGACGGACGGACAGACGGACGGACGACGGACGCCGCACCACGGCATAAGCTCTGCTGATCTCTGATCAGTAGAGCTAAAAATATATATATATGTAAAACAAACTTGTACAAATAAAAAAAAAAATTACTAATAATAAAAAAAAGGCAAAACATCTGGTAAAATTTGGTAAAGATCAGATGAAAAATGAAAGCCCTGTCGTATTAACGAGGTAAAATATAGCATTTTTTAACTAAATCAAGAGCCATAACTCCGCTGTTACTAGTCCGATCTGGCTGGTTTTCGAACTTGTGCGAGCTTTCATTGATATTAACAATATGTTAAAGTTTTGTAAAGATCGGATGAAAAGTGAAGGCCCTTGGTCAGTAGAGCTAAAAATTATCCGCTCCAGAAAGTAGGTCAAGGTCATAGATGAAATCCATGCATCCAAAAAGATGCACTACCCAAGACACAACTATGTCAAAATAGAATATGTTTTCTTCCAAAGATTAAGCTATAAATTAGGTTTAAAACATCTAGTGCATAATTATAATTCATGAGAGAGTGATGTAATTGTAACAATTAAAGTTATCTGCCCTTTGCTTGGATGGTGAAGGTCACATCCACATTTGCTTTGTCACGTTGCAATGTACCACTCAAGATACAACTATAAGCAAAGTTTTAAAGGTCTTAGTGCATACAGTTTGTGAAAAAGTGACCTAAACGCAAAAGTTGAAGGTAACAATTAAGTTATCTGCCCTTTGCTTGGAGGGTCAAGATTACTTTCACATTTGCTTTGTCACGTTGTGATGTACCACTCAAGATACAACTATAAGCAAAGTTTTAAAGGTCTAGTGCATACAGTTTGTGAAAAAGTGACTTAAATGCAAAAGTTGAACCTAAAAATTATTAAGTTATCTGCCCTTTGCTTGGAGGGTCAAGGTCACTTCCACATTTGCTTTGTCACGTTGCGATGTACCACCCAAGATACAACTACAAGCAAAGTTTGAAAGGTTTAGTGCATACAGTTTGTGAGAAAATGACCTAAACGCAAAACTTGAATGTTGACGCCGCCGCCGCCGGAAAAGCAACACCTGTGTCTCTTTTTTACTTCGAAAAGGCGAGACAAAAACTGTTCTTAGTCCGGCCTTAGACTATTCAAGCCAGTAGAGTGATACAGACCCTCTTGTGCATCTTGTTCCCGGAAGACTACTTAATACACGCCACTCTGTAAATGACATAATTTTAGACATGGAGGTCATCTTGAGTGACAGTTTGGCCATGAACACAAATCACAAATCTGTCTATCCATCAGCAATTTCATAAAAAAATATTCTAGTCTAGATCTGAAACAGTTTAATGACAACTGATGACAATATATTTGGAATGGATTGACCCTCTAAGATTTTGGAAGGTCGCCAAAGATCGCCGAGTTTGCTAAAACTATGTAAAATTTATGGAAATTTGATCGTGCAAATATTTATACAGTCTTTCCTATCAAACCTTGCATTCTCAGTACTTTGGTACTTTGATTTATCATAATATATATATGTTATGTAGGGGAAATAACCCTGCAAGTGATGTGGCAAATATCGCCGCTAGATGTCGCACCGTTTCACTTTGCAGTTTCTGTCGAACGGATTGCGTTTGCATCGCACCGACTGTGTTTTCGCCCGATCATTTTACTTACCACCAGACTAAATGTGTTTGCGTTAAACTGATTCATAATGCATCATGATGATTTACTTTGTTCTGTATCACTTCACATTTTTCGATGAATCGTTAAAGTTTTCATCGTACCGACATGTATTTGATTGTATTGCATTAGTTTTTTTGTCAAATGGTTTGTCATTGCACTGAATGATTTCTATTTGCGTCGTATGGTTTGAAATTTTACACCGTATCATTTCACTTCGAACCGTATCAGTTCACTTTGTAACGAATGAACAGAGTTTACACGTCGCATCGAATCAATATGTACATCATCAAATGACTTTACGTCGTATGTTTTGAAATTTTACACCGTATCATTTCACTTCGAACCGTATCAGTTCACTTTGTAACGAATGAACCGAGTTTATACCGTATCATTTCACTTCGAAGCGTATCAATTCACTTTGTAACGAATGAACCGAGTTTACATCGAATCAATATGTACATCATCAAAAGACTTTGCTTCGTATGGTTTGAAATTTTACACCGTATCATTTCGTTTTGAACCGTATCAATTCACTTTGTAACGAATGAACCGAGTTTACACGTCGCATCGAATCAATATGTACGTCATCAAATGACTTCATGTTGAATTAAATGGCCTGTCGTTGAATGGTTTGTAAATATCCACATTTTGACGGTTATTGCTTCCCATAGATGTCTCCTGCGTCCCATCACAGCACACATCATCTGATGGCCACACCGGAGTTGGATGTTTGAAGTCAGAAGTCTGGAGCCGAGAGCTACACCGCCACAGCGGATCGACGCCGAGGATAGAAGAATGAAAACCGAAGACGGAAGATGGCCATCGGGTGGTGTGTGCGGCGCAGGGGTCATACTGTGATGGGTGTGGCCCTAAAGGGGATCGTTTCCAGTAGCGGATGTAGACAGCACCACCTAGACGTCGTCCAGATCCCCCACCTCACCGCCACAGCGAAAACCACAGAGCGAAAGCGACAACTACTAACATATGATCAACAGAGATGAGTACACAGCAACACAGCAGCACCAGATCAACCAACACACTCATCTAGAACAGTCCAGACTCTATTGTGCCCATCGCTTCAGGGAATCTCTCGTCGTGTTCGTTGGCGGAAGGACTATAAAACTTAGAAGTACACACACACACAATGTTTGATAAAAATAAGATTGCCGTGTGTCTCTTTAAGCATAACTTTCGTCTGTTTACTTTCTAGATTCCATCTGGCTTGCGGAACGTCGGTGGTTCTACCCAGGTGCCCGCCCGTGCACGAAAATTGCCCGGAGGGGCACCTGGGGTCTTCCTCCACCAGTGGAAGTTGGATAGTCGCCATATGACCTTAGCTGTTGGTGCGACTATAAAATCCAATTCAATTCAATACTTCCTAGATTAGCAGTAGGAACGCCAGCCCTATGGCCTAGGAATATCGATCAGACACGGTCACGTGATAAAATGACATTTTCGGCAAAATTGATACTGATCAGATTTCTACACCTATTATCCACTCTATACAATGTATGAATACGTAACCTGTATTTTAGCATAACTTTGTGTCTATTGTTCAAAGAAGAAGAAATTATTTAAAAAACTTCCTTCAAATCCATTTCGCATGTTGGTTGTACATTTTATACGTAGTACAGTATATGACAATAAGCCCGTGTAAAGGTTGTGTTCCTGCACGATAAACCGGTTCTTCTATTTACACAAACACACCCAATTTATTTAAGCGGTATACATTGTTGACGATTTACGTACTGTTTAAATATATGTTTGCTATGTTTTAAATGTTGTAAATGTAGCGTATGATGTATCTCTTCCATTAATTCCAATATATTGTCTCAGAGCCGTGTCTTTAGGACGTTATAGAGTAATTTATAATTATGAAAGGTTAGTGTTTGTTCATGCATTATTTTAACGATGCCTATGTTTTTTTCAACAGTTCACTCTCATACTCTGTTATTAGGTGAGGCTTAGAAAAGGAAGCATGGCCAATAACTGATCGTTTGTAAAAATGATATATAGCTCTGTAAACCATCTCATCATATCATGTATGCCAACTAGTTTAATACATTCCAAAATAATGATGCTTGGCTGTTTGGTTGAATGGTAGTGTACGTTATTTTCAGCACATTTTAGACTATATATTTTTGTAGTAGTGGCAGACCACCCACTTTTCCCTACAAGTTCATGTAGTGTCAATAATAAATTCCATTGGCCTATATATAGGTACGCCCAAACGCTTGGTTGAGCATTCAAGGCGTATTGCCTGTTGAGAAAACCCCTCTGTTTTAGTCGGTATTCCTTATCGTAATCCTTACCGTAATCGTTACCGTAGTTAGTTGTACAGGTCTAATAGACCCTATACTTTTGTCAACCAATTAGAAGGCCCAAATCAATAGTGGTATATGACCTAAAGACTGCAAGACACTATAAGGGACACGTGGCAATGCTTAATTTTATCAAGCATAAAATTAGCACCTAAATTTATTACTGTAGTATTATTATGACTTTCAAATTGCTTGCATATAATCAAATAAAAGGTTAATAAATGTTGAGTTTTTTGCGTTAACTTTAATTACCATCGACAATTAGTAATATTAAGCAAAAAACAATTTGCTTTGATCTCTTCAAACTAGAACTTTATAATCACTGAAAGAGATCGATGAATACACCTACTTTTTTTATACCGTATATAAATTCGAAGTAAAACAAAAATCCATAATTCTGTATTTTTTTTGCAGAATTGAAAACCTCTGATGAAGATCCACATCATATTATCACGTATGAAATGCATGCCAAGTGTAATAACAATCCATGAAAAAGTTTGAAGTTTGTTATGCAATTTTAGAGTGGAATAAAATCGAAGAAATTACTAAGGTATTAGAGGAAAAAGACCTTAGAGGGGTTACAATGTTTGACTCAAGCTCACATTTTCTAAACATATAAGTGAAAAGGCATGCAAGGCCAACAATACAGGGTTCACACACCATTTGATCAAAAATTCCCTGACATTTTCCTGACAAAAATCAAAATTTCCCTGACATCTTTTTATGTTTCAGTGTTCATTTTCAGTAACTTTTTCTTTAATATACTACTCAAAATTTGCTAAGGATCACTTTTATTCTTCCATATAATTTTATTAGAAATTAATTCACAATAACGATATTAATTTAATTGATACTTCAACAATTCCACAATTTGAATCAAGTCATGAGATCACATGACCATACACTGCCCTAAATAATTTCATGTAAAATAGAAATAATGCTATTTATTTCAGCAAGAAATTTAGACAGCAAAAAGTGATCCTCAGCAAATTTTGAGTAGGGTATTTATTAATGAATCAAGGGCTTTGCGTTATGCTCCAGACAAGAATTAAAAATATAAAATTACCAAGGGCAATAAATTTAATTTAAACTAGAATTATCACTGAAAGTGATTAATACCCCCACAATACGGCCTTGTCACATAAACATGGCAACCACGAGAAAACAATGGTCTATTTAAACATATTTATTTCCAATAAATGTACACGGAAATAGGGTCGTGCCACAAGTTATTACAACACAAGAGGTCAATGACCTTGAAGCTCTACTGATTGATTTTGATTTCAGGAAGTAGTGACTACAAACTTGATTTTTGAAAATCTATTTTTAGCCGTGGCGGCCATCTTGAATTTCCGGCCGACCTGAAATTTTGCTAGGATCAATTAGACATCAAGAGCAACATTTCTGTGAAGTTTCATGAAAATCCGTCAAGTACTTTCAGAGGAGTAGTCGCTACAAGTTTTCATTATATAACTCTATGTAAACAAAGATGGCCACTGGCAGCCATGTTTAACGTCGAATCAAAGTAATGTTCAACTCGGATAACCATCATGTCATGCTGATCATTTTAGAAAAAGTCCCATATCAATATCTCTTAAAGTTTTCAAGAAGTCGTCGCTACAATCTTATTTTTTTTTAATCTATTTTTAGCCGTGGCGGCCATCTTGATTTTCCGGCCGACCTAAAATTTTGCTAGGATCAATAAGACATCAAGAGCAACATTCCTGTGAAGTTTTATGAAAATCCGTAAAGTTGTTTCAGAGGAGTAGTCGCTACAAGTTTTCATTATATAACTCTATGTAAACAAAGATGGCCACTGGCAGCCATGTTTAACGCCGAATCAAAACGATTTTCGACAAGGACCAACATCATGTTATGCTGATCATTTTAGAAAAATTCCCATATCAATATCTCTTATAGTTTTCAAGAAGTAGTCGCTACAAACTTATTTTTTAAAAATCTATTTTTAGCCGTGGCGGCCATCTTGAATTTCCGGCCGACCTGAAATTTTGCTAGGATCAATAAGACATCAAGAGCAACATTCGTGTGAAGTTTAATGAAAATCCGTCAAGTAGTTTCAGAGGAGTAGTCGCTACAAGTTTTCATTATATAACTCTATCTAACAAAGATGGCCGCTGACAGCCATGTTTAACATCGAATCAAAGCAATTTTTGACAAGGACCAACATCATGTCATGCTGATCATTTTAGAAAAAGTGACATATCAATATCACTTATAGTTTTCAAGAAGTAGTCGCTACAAACTTGTATTTTGAAAATCTATTTTTAGCCATGGCGGCCATCTTGAATTTCCGGCCGACCTGAAATTTTGCTAGGATCAATAAGACATCAAGAGCAACATTTCTGTGAAGTTTCATGAAAATCCGTCGAGTAGTTTCAGAGGAGTAGTCGCTACAAGTTTTCATAATATAACTCTATGTAAACAAAGATGGCCACTGGCAGCCATGTTTAATGTCGAATCAAAATAATGTTCGACTCGGATAACCATCATGTCATGCTGATCATTTTAGAAAAAGTCCCATATCAATATCACTTATAGTTTTCAAGAAGTAGTCGCTACAAACTTATTTTTTAAAAATCTATTTTTAACTGTGGCAGCCATCTTGAATTTCTGGCCGATCTGAAATTTTGCTAGGATCAATAAGACATTAAGAGCAACATTCCTGTAAAGTTTCATGAAAATCCGCCAAGTAGTTTCAGAGGAGTAGTCGCTACAAGTTTTTACTATATAACTCTATGTAAACAAAGATGGCCGCTGGCAGCCACGTTTAACGTCGAATCAAAACGATTTTTGATAAGGACCAACATCATGTCATGCTGATCATTTTAGAAAAAGTCCCATATCAATATCACTTATAGTTTTCAAGAAGTAGTCGCTACAAACTTGTATTTTGAAAATTTATTTTTAGCCGTGGCCGCCATCTTGAATTTCCGGCCGACCTGAAATTTTGCTAGGATCATTTAGACATCAAGAGCAACATTCCTGTGAAGTTTCATGAAAATCCGCCAAGTAGTTTCAGAGGAGTAGTCGCTACAAGTTTTTACTATATAACTCTATGTAAACAAAGATGGCCGCTGGCAGCCACGTTTAACGTCGAATCAAAACGATTTTCGACAAGGACCAACATCATGTCATGCTGATCATTTTAGAAAAAGTCCCATATCAATATCACTTATAGTTTTCAAGCAGTAGTCGCTACAAACTTGAATTTAAAAAATCTATTTTTAGCTTTGGCGGCCATCTTGGATTTCACATCAACATGAATTTTTGCTAGGATCAACTAGACTTCATGGGCAACATTTCTGTAAAGTTTTATGAATATCCATCCAGTAGTTTCAGAGGAGTAGTCGCTACAAATAAAAGTTAACGGACGGACGGACAGACGGACAGACGGACGGACGGACGGACAGACGGACGACGGACGCCGCACCACGGCATAAGCTCTGCTGATCTCTGATCAGTAGAGCTAATTAGAAATCCAGCCCTCCCACTACAAAATATTCATACAATTTAGACAATGGCAAACAAATTATTTAAACTACAAAATATGAAATAAACAGGAAAAAAAATAATGAGAGAGAGATAGAAGAGAGAGAGAGAGAGGGGGGAGGGGAGAGGAGAGGAGAGGAGAGAGAGAGTTTTCAATATTGTTAGTGATAAGGGAAGAAGACTTAACAAAAATTTGTTCGTTACACCGTTCAAGTCAAAGATGTATAAGTGTAATAAAAAGAGACATGGTCATGAAGAGAATGCATTATAAATTGTTTAAATTTAATACAAACGCAAATTAGCAGGTTCCTCAGAGTTGACTGTAGCATTTTTTTGGAAAATTCTAAGTTGAAAAGGGGCCATAACTCCATCAAAAATTGGTGGTTTGTAACCAAAGTCGAACTTGACCTGTATTTTATGGTCTTAAACCCGTGTACCAAAAATTATTTAAATCCGTCGACTCTTTCATGAGTTATCGTCCGGACACCGTTTTTTGGGCAAATTCTTAGTTGAAAAGGGGCCATAACTCCGTCAAAAATTGGTGGTTTGTAACCAAAGTCGAACTTGACTTGTATTTTATGGTGTTATATCCCTGTACCAAATATTATTTAAATCCATCGACCTTTTCATGAGTTATCGTCCGGACAGTTTTTTGGGCAAATTCTAAGTTGAAAAGGGGCCATTACTCCATCAAAAATTGATGGTTTGTAACCAAAGTCGAACTTGACCTGTATTTAATGGTCTTAGACCCGTGTACCAAAAATTATTTAAATCCGTCGACCCTTTCATGAGTTATCGTCCGGACACTGTTTTTTGGGCAAATTCTAAGTTGAAAAGGGGCCATAACTCCTTCAAAAATTGGTGGTTTGAAACCAAAGTCGAACTTGACTTGTATTTTATGGTGTTATACCCGTGTACCAAATATTATTTAAATCCATCGACCCTTTCATGAGGTATCGTCCGGACACCGTTTTTTGGGCAAATTCCAAGTTGAAAAGGGGCCATAACTCCATCAAAAATTGGTGGTTTGTAACCAAAGTCAAACTTGACCTGTATTTTATGGTCTTAAACCCGTGTACCAAATATTATTTAAGGTTTACCACCACCAATTACATGTAAACCTCCGAGGTGTAGTCGAATGTAGTTCCTATAATAAAAAGTAATCCCTCCTTTTTCGATGGAAATGGGCATTATAAGTAGGGGAAAACTGCCCATTTCTATTCGCTTTTGTGGTTATATGTATAAGAAGCGTATTAATAGGATTTACTGGATCACTGATGAACATTTTCGAAATTTCGACTCTATGCTTACACTTAGTGAGCAATGAAAACAGTCGATCAATAAAAACAGCTGTACCCTTGACCTGTTTAGTAATCAAACAAGAACTTTCTTACATGTCTTGTGACCCCACGTTTTCTGGTGATTTTTCAAGTGGAAAAATAGTTTTCTATATGAACATTACACTGCTGCATTATCCATACTTGAGTTGAATTTGCAGCAAATCATTAATATGTGACACTTTAACATTGGTGTCTATGGGGAAAATAATTGGTGCTTTCATACCTATAAGAGATGCGTGCAGTAATTAGGACTCGCTCAGATTCGTACCTAGGGACACTTTTCCGATAACAATTGGTAAAATAAGCTTAGAAATAAGTTTTCCATAGTTTATTACATAGGTTTTGAGCGTTTTTAGTCCAATTTTGTCTATAAAAGCCGTAATTTTGAGTTTCATTTTTTTTTCTTGTTTAAAATGACGTATTGGTGAAGTGTTTGCAGTTGAACTATGTCTTTTTGGTATCAACATGTAGGGTTGCATGTTTGCAACATGTTTTCATGAATTAAATTTGCATGACAACAGCTTTTGTAGGCATGAAACCACTAAATCTTTCCCCTACCCCCCTAAAGTAGGATACTGTGAAAAATGAAGATTTGTGTAAAAGATAAAATATTATTCCTTATCATTCAAACTCGACTTGGTAGCGTTCAGCTAGTATCAATTCTGATTTTAGCGGTATTTTTGGCATTATTAAGCTCGTATTCGCTACTATAATCAGATATGGTACCTCCAATTTTGAAGAATTCACTGAAAAATCAATTTTGGCATGAAAATCGACATAAATTGGCCTTTTCATCGCCCTAATTGTACCTAAAATGCATACGTTATTTATGTCCATTGAATGTTCTAAACATTTGATCTATTTAATATGGTGTATGGACAAGAAATGCCGTTTGGTATGACAATTCAGATAGTGTAAAATTAAAAAAAAAATCTCTGACTTTTGTCGATTTCAGACTATTGTCCTTGGTATTCACAAGACCATATCTCTGCAAATAATCATTCGATTTGCATGAAGTAAGTGTTTTTAAGCTTGTTATGAAAATGACAACACAAACTCCTCATTTAAGAAACATCTGAACATGTTTTCTCCTCTTATAGGTTTACCACCACCAATTACATGTAAACCTCCGAGGTGTAGTCGAATGTAGTTCCTATAATAAAAAGTAATCCCTCCTTTTTCGATGGAAATGGGCATTATAAGTAGGGGAAAACTGCCCATTTCTATTCGCTTTTGTGGTTATATGTATAAGAAGCGTATTAATAGGATTTACTGGATCACTGATGAACATTTTCGAAATTTCGACTCTATGCTTACACTTAGTGAGCAATGAAAACAGTCGATCAATAAAAACAGCTGTACCCTTGACCTGTTTAGTAATCAAACAAGAACTTTCTTACATGTCTTGTGACCCCACGTTTTCTGGTGATTTTTCAAGTGGAAAAATAGTTTTCTATATGAACATTACACTGCTGCATTATCCATACTTGAGTTGAATTTGCAGCAAATCATTAATATGTGACACTTTAACATTGGTGTCTATGGGGAAAATAATTGGTGCTTTCATACCTATAAATCCGTCGACCCTTTCATGAGTTATCCTCCGGACACCGTTTTTTGGGCAAATTCTAAGTTGAAAAGGGGCCATAACTCCGTCAAAAATAGGTGGTTTGTAACCAAAGTCAAACTTGACTTGTATTTTATGGTGATATACCCGTGTACCAAATATTATTTAAATTCACCAACCCTTTCATGAGTTATCGTCCGGAAACCAACAGACCGACTGACCAACGGACCGACCGACAAGCTCTCCTATATACCCCACCGTTGGCGTATAATTAAGATAAGAGTTATGGTTCCTATATTCTGCACAGTATCATAGTGTGAAATGTCATTTTAGTCTAGTTCATAGTTTTAAAGTTATATGCTCCTGACAAGAATTATAAGTATAAAATAACAAAGGGCAATAACTCTAGACAATTCCTGTGAAGTTTCATGAAAATTTGTCAAGTAGTTAAGAAGTTTTTACTATATAACTCCTGTTAACAAAGATGACCGCTGGCAGCCATGTTCAACGTCGAATCAAAATGATTTTCAACAAAGACCAAGTTCATGTCATGCTGATCATTTTAGAAAAAGTCCCATATCAATATTATCACTTATAGTTTTCAAGAAGTAGTCGCTACAAATTTGCTTTTAAAAATCTTTTTTTAGCCATCAGGGGTAGAATTTAACTTTTTTACCCAATTGCTTTTTTTTGCGAGAGCAGATATTTTCAACTCGCAAAAATGCATTCTTACTTGCACTTTTTTCTCTTTTTAATATTAAAGACATTTGTGTGCATAACTTTATAACTTATATAATACTTACATGTATATAAGATTGTGTTGGAAATGACAACTAAAAATAACTACTTTTTAATTTTCCTGTTTCATTATTTGATCACCTATGCTTATTTTGTACTGAAAAGGTGCACTTGCAGTTTTGTGCGAGTGCTGAAAATTTCTACTCGCATTTTCTTAAATCAACTCGCATGTTGCGAGTTTGCGAGTGCTAAATTCGAGCCCTGGCCATGGTGGCCATCTTGAATTTCCGGCTGACCTGAAATTTTGCTAGGATCAACTAAACATCAAGAGCAACATTCCTGTGAAGCTTCATGAAAATCTGTGAAGGAGTTTTAGAGGAGTAGTTGCTACAAGATTTAATATATAACTCTATTTAAACAAAGATGGCCACTGGCAGCCATCTTTAATGTTGAATCAAAATTATTTTCAACAATGACCAACATCATGTTATGCTGATCATTTTAGAAAAAGTCCCATATCAATATCACTTATAGTTTTCAAGAAGTAGTTGCTACAAACTTGTTTTTAAAAAACTATTTTTAGCTTTGGTGGCCATCTTGGATGTTCTAGGATCAACTAGATATCATGGGCAACATACCTGTAAAGTTTCATGAAAATCCATCCAATAGTTTTAGAGGAGTAGTCGCTACAAAAAAAAGAAGGTTTACGGATGGACGTACACAAAATCAGGCTTTTTGTGACTGAAAACTTGTGAGTCTGTTTTTTTGTGTGTGTACATCCGTACCCTGTGCGACTGTTTTTTACATCTTGTGCGTCGTTTTTTTACCATTTGGTCACATTTTAGTCACATAAGCACCCCTCCCCCTTGTGTGACTGCAATTTGTTATTGCTTTAAATGAAGAATTAGACTATTTCCTGAGCATAGAGACATACTTGCTTCTGTGACTAGTCACACAAGTATACATTATATGCAAAACAAGACAAACAAGGCGCTCCTGTAAAGACGGACGGAAGATGGACACCGCACCACGGCATAAGCTTTGCTGATCTTTGATCAGTAGAGCTAAAAAGGACCTTATTGCCATTGAAAATGTCCAAAAAAGGGCTACCAGGATGGTGGGTAACCTCAGCAATGTCCCTTACCATACAAGACTTACTATGCTAGGGCTACCAACCCTTGAATATAGAAGAGAGTGGGCCGATGTGATCCAGGTTTATAAAATACTAAACAATATCAACATAATTGACAAAAATAAACTTTTCACACAAGCCCCTAATATTGGTACCAGGGGAAACTCTTAGAAACTATTAAGTCAAACTAAGGGCCATAATTCTGTAATAAATTCGGCAATCAACAATGTGTGTATATGAAGTTTAGGAAAAATCCATTCATGAAAACCTTTGCCGTGAAAGCCACATGAAGTTCATTATACAATATAAAGGTGCAAAATTCTAAGTCAAACAAAGGGCCATAATTCTGTAATAAATTAGGCAACCAATGTGTGTGTGATGTAGAGGGATAGAAGGTTATTCAGTTGTTATCTGTATATGAAGTTTGGGAACAATACATTCGAAACATGTTTGAGAAATGCAAGTAATAACTACAGTACAGTCTAGCGGGGCATATATGCCTGTCGATGGCAAGGTTAAGTTCCTGGTTAAACCTTTTAGAAAGGGAAATAATGAACGAACAACACCTGAATTGATCACCTGGTTAAACCTTTTAGAAAGGGAAATAATGAACGAACAACACCTGAATTGATCACCTGATGGTCTTTGCGTGATGGCACGCCGTCGTAAATTCCCGTGCCTGCCTTCAAGCGTTCAGGCCCAGCAAGTGTATATATCGTTATAGGGTGGGGTTCTCAACCATTTCCAAGAACCAGGGGGCGATGTCCCCATGGTTGGGGACGGTCCCCAGGGTCAAAGCTGGTTGGATGGTTGTATCCTTCTGTTCTTTATATATGGTTATAGGGGTTGAATCTCACTGATTTTCAAGTTATGACCCAGGGGCTCCGTCCCCAAGGTTGGGGATGAAACCTAGGGCCAATGCTGGTTGGATGGTTGTATCTGTCAGCTCATACATAACAAGTGTATATATGGCTTTAGGTGGGGATCCAACAGTTTGCAAGATATGACCCAAGGGTTAAGTCCCCAGTGATGGGAATAGATCCCAGGACCAATGCTGGTTGGACAGCTGTATCCATCTGTTCATGCTCGGTAAGTGTATCCCAGGACCAATGCTGGTTGGACAGCTGTATCCATCTGGTCATGCTCGGTAAGTGTACCCCAGGACCAATGCTGGTTGGACAGCTGCATCCATCTGTTTGATAGGTGTATCCCAGGACAGAAGCTGGTTAGACAGCTGTATCCATCTGTTCATGCTCGGTAAGTGTATCCCAGGACAAATGCAGGTGGACAGCTGTATCCATCTGTTCATGCTCGGTAAGTGTACCACAGGACCAATGTTGGTTGGACATCTGTATACATCTGTATCCATCTGTTCATGCTTGGCAGAAGTACCCCAGGACCAATGCTGGTTGGACAGCTGTATCCATCTGTTCATGCTCGGTAAGTGTACCCCAGGATCAATGCTGGTTGGACAGCTGTATCCATCTGTTCATGCTCAGTAAGTGTACCCAAGGACCAATGCTGGTTGGACAGCTGTATCCATCTGGTCATGCTCGGTAAGTGGGGAATAGACCCCAGGACCAATGCTGGTTGGACAGCTGTATCCATCTGTTCATGCTCGTAAGTGTACCCAGGATCAATGCTGGTTGGACAGCTGTATCCATCTGTTCGATAAGTGTACCCCAGGACCAATGTTGGTTGAACATCTGTATTCATTTGTATCCATCTGTTCATGCTCAGCAGAAGTACCCCAGGACCAATGCTGGTTGGACATCTGTATCCATCTGTTCATGCTCGGCAGAAGTACCCCAGGACCAATGCTGGTGGACAGCTGTAGCAATCTGTTTATGCTCGGTAAGTGTACCCCAGGACCAATGCTGGTTGGACAGCTGTTCATGCTCGGTAAGTGTACCCCAGGATCAATGCTGGTTGGACAGCTGTATGAGTGTCATTCTTTACCATATTACAAAAATATGAATGCAGCAAAATTAGTCATAATGTTTTATATCGAAAGAAACATTAGACTTGACATTAAAATGAACATATTCGGCGAGAATGTCAAGATTTTTGAATCAGGTACACAAAATGAAAGTGTTACGTTATAAGTTGAACACCTCTCGACGTATAGAACACACAAAATGTGGACGCCCATCCTCTCGGTTTACGCCAATTTATTAGCCGATTTTTTTTCTTCATAAACCTGGCTAAAAACTTGAAGGACGACCATATGCTTATGGTACATGCACAAAATTGGACCTCTAGCTGAAGTTGTTTCAGAGAAGATTTTTTTTCTATAGAACTCATATAAATCCATGACCCCAAGAGCGAGGCCAGATTTGATCCCAGGTTCACCATCTGAATAAACATGGTAGAGGACCATAAGCTGATGCTACATGTAATGTATGAGAGCTCTTTGCTTTGTGGTTTCAGAGAAGAAGATATTGTAAGTTTTTCTTTATGCAAGTCTACGTAAAACATGTAACCCCTGGGGCGGGGCTAAACCTGACACCAGGATCACCATTTGAACAAACTTGGTAGAGGACCATAAGCTTAAAGCTAATACAAAATATTAAACCTCTGGCTCTTGTAGTTTAAGAGAAGCTTTTTTTAACGTTTTACCTTATATAAGTCTATGTAAACATGTGACCCCACAGGGCGGGCCAGATTTGACCAAATGGTCACCATTTGAACAAACTTGGTAGAGGACCATCAGCTTACAGTAAAGGCGAATTATTAAACCTCTAGCTCTTGTAGTGTAAGAAAAGAAGATTTTGAAGTTTTTTCCCCCTATATAAGTCTATGTGAAACTGTGATCAGGGTCACCATTTGACCAAAATTGGTAGAGGACCATATATAAACTGATGTTACTTGTAATATATGAGAGCTATGTACCTTGTGGTTTCAGAGAAGATTTTTAAAGTTTTTCCCTATACAAGTCCGCAAAACATGCACAATTTCTGTATATATACAAATTTTGGACCCCCAGAGCGCATTAATTTTTTAACCCCTCGGACTTCATTTGAACAAAGTTGATAGTGCATGGGGTTGGGGATCAATAATAAAGAAAAACTACATTGTAGTTCTTGAGCAGAAGATTTGTTAAGGTTGTAAAGGCGGCCATCTTACATGTTGCGTTGACCTAATTTTAACAAATTTGAAAGCCACTGACCTCAGGATCATCCATGCGAAGTTTGGTCAAAATAGTCTAAGCGGTTTATGTGGAGAAGTCGTTTAAGCAAAAGTTTGCGGATGGACGGATGACAGACCGACGGAAAAAAAGCAATCACAATAGCTCACTTTGAGCCTTCGAATCGTGGGCCATTACCAGATGTATTCAATGGATTGTGCTAAAGATTTGTGAAAAGTTTCATTGTTATAGACCGTTTACTTTGAAAGTTATAAGCCACAATCAGTCGCCAGGTAAAAGTTAACGGACAGAATGACAACGCTACAACATTATACCCCCCTATAAAAAATGTGTTACAGGAAAGGATGTGACGGGATGTTAAGGACAGCGTGACTCATATATAGCCATGGATATACATAGCCATTTAATACTTATTAACTAGATCTGTCATCTTCTAAGGGTGACAGATATATCCCCGCTATCAGTGCCCCTCAATTCCCCACCCTACCGTTTGAGTAAAGATTGAGTGGAATAGGATTTTCATGATCAGGTAATGGTTGCCTTGACCTTTAACCTACTGACCTCAAAACCAATAGGAACGATCTTTTCATCACAGGCAGTCTACTCATTAAGTTTCGTAAGATTTGTTTCAGGGGGAGAGGAGTTACAGAGCAGACAAGGTTTTTCATTATCGGGTCCCGGTGACTTTGACCTTTGACCTACTGACCTCAAAATCACTATCAATCATCCTCTCATCACAGGCAGTCTATCCATGAAGTTTTATGAGATTTGCTTTAGGGGGAGTTGAGTTACAGAGCAAACAAGGGTTTTCATGGTCTGGTCCCATTGACCTTGACCTTTGACCTACTGATTACTGATCTCAAAATCAAAAGAAGTCATCATCTCACCACAGGCAGTCCACCTATGAAGTTTCACGAGATTTGCTTTAAGGGGAGAGGAGTTATGGAGCAGACAAGGTTTTTCATTATCGGGTCCCGGTGACTGTGACCTACTGACCTCAGTTATGGAGCGGACAAGGTTGCATCTACAGACAGACAGATGGACAGGTGAAACCAGCATACCCACCTCCAACTAGACTTCATTTAGTGGGGGTATACTTATGATTTGCATATATGCAAGTTATATAACAATTACAAACTGGATACTGCCAGTTTTGAGTGTGTCACTTTGAAATAGTACATAATGCAAACATTTTTAGACTGTGGTACCGTTCTATTTTTGGATAAACCTAGAGTACAGTGACATTATATACAGAGAGAATTTCATTATTTTATTTTATTTTTTGGATTAGGGTCTAAAAGACACATATCGAATAGGGGAGTTTGTGAGGCTTTCAATGACTTACAGAGCTAATGCAAAACCCAGACCCAAGTAGTTCAATGGTTGTCATGACAACCTACTTTTCACCTGAATATATAGTGCTCATCTAGATGTATCTTTGTAAGAAGCTTGAAACCTGTAGATCTACTGGTGGCTTAGAAACAGACCTAATGAAATTACTGAAATACCTTAACCAGTATCAATGAAGTGTAAAAAGTAGGTCAATATTGGTCGCATTGACCTATCCTTGGTCAGAATATATATTCCATATTCAGATGTATCTGTGTTTAAAGTTTAAAGAGTGTAGGCTATCAGTGAAATAAAAATCAAAGAAATCAAACCATAGCCATAATAAATCAATTGTAAAATAAGTCAAGGTCTGCCATGGTGACCTACTTTTGGTCAACATGTACAGTACTTATCTGGATGTAACTCTATATGAAGAATGAAAAATGTATGGCTAATAATGACTTAGTATCATCCACATCCCTGCACTAGTTTAAACGTTACTGAGTGGATACAAAGAAACACTGCTGTGTCATCTGACCCTACTCTAAGTACTTGACCTTGGAGGCAGAGATCAGTAGGTGACTTGACACATCGGCTGGTATTGGAAAACGTGTGAAAAGTATCGTCCAAATCTAGACAGTGGATTAAAATATGATGGAGTGGACATAAAAATGCTGATGACCTTTGACCCCGGAAATGACCTTGATCTTAAAAGTAGTGACCATGGGGTTAGATGTCATACCTCATCTGATGATCGGCATCATTTTAGCACATAATTCGAAAATGGTAAATAAAGTTAACTGACAAAAATTAGTCTGCAGAGCTCACCTGAGTCTAGGGTATACAGACTATTTCCAACTCTCAATATATACTTGGAGACTTTTCTAAGTCTACACTTTTTGAAATCCAATAACTTTTTTATTGTTTGACCGATTTCTATAAAATTGTGCATGTAATAATGTATACCGATTGTGCAGCTAAATCAAGCAAATTATATCAATTTTATTTACTGAAAACAGGCAACATGCATTGCGCGTGCTTTATGCATTTTCACGTCAGAAAATTAAAATTTGTGCAAACAATGTTATCTTTCTTTACAATTTATTTTTTAAGACAACTTTCCAACCAAAAAAACACATTATATTGATAATTCATTCATTGTTCGTGAAATTAATATATTTTCAGTTTTGTCTTAAATAATTTTGGGTGGGTGGGGTAAGATGTTTTCATCCATTTTCTAAATAGAATTTTATAACGTTATTTGTAGTTGAAAAAGATGCGAAAAGAAAACATAAATTGTTTTTAATTTAATAATTTATAATATTATTTCTCGATATTTGCTACATAATTCACAATATTGTGACTTTTTATATTAAAATATCCGAATACCATTACATTTTTAAAGGAACACAAACATAATTGCATATTCCTGATTTATTTTGATATAAGGATTACACCTAATACAAAATATTTACACAAAACATAATTTTATTAAAAATATTGAAATTATGAAAATTTCGCAACACCATTTTGTGACTTTTGTTTTTTAAAAAAACAACGGTACGGTTTGGTTTTCAGAGCATATATCAAATTATGTACCTTAACGAGTAATATTTTCGATTATTTTTATTATAATATACATACATGAATTGTACCAAATACATTTTTGGCCAATCGATACAAAAATAGGGTAAAAATAAAACCGTCTTAAAAAGTGTAGACTTAGAAAAGTCTCCAATTATATGTCCAATGGTTCTTGAGAAGTCATGGTTTTTGTAGGGAGCAAAATCCCTAGAAGTGGGATCAATGCTAGGATGCTTTGTAACAGGTGAAGATCTTACAATTGTTTCTGTAGAATAAGTTCTTTAAAAGGTTTCATTTTATTTGACCTAGTGACATAGTTTTTGAAAAATTTACCTGATTTGTATAAACCTAAGAGAGATCAATGCCAGGATACTACAGGTGAAGTTTCATTAAGATCCTATATTCGATTCGATTCTGGAGAAGAATGACTTTAAAGGATTTCCTTTGATGTGACCTTGTGACCAAGTTTCAGATAAAACTTGATTTAACACATTTGGGAGAGATCAAGGAGGGGCCTATCAAATTACCACTGCTGCACATTGCCTGTCTGTCAACTAAAACAGCTGATGTAAACATTGTTCTACTCATGCTGAAGCAGCCGACTCTACATTTGAATTGAATCACAATAATATTTCACAAATGAACACTGAAACTTTTCCTATACAGTTATAACCACACAAAGTCAAGATTTGGTGCCTTTTTGAAGGTCTGTTGACAACCCGCTTTAAATTGTGATGTTTTACATTGTCTTGCCGTCTTCTGCAGCAAGTCTGATGATAAACACAGCCACGTGGGAAATGTTTACATTCTGTATTAGCAAGGGTCGTAAGCTCATAGGCTCCTCCCGGCAAATTCAAATTGTTTGACAGTTGGTTTAAATTATTTTTTGAAACTATACGTGGCAAATGATTGTTTAAAAAAATAATTAACCAATTGATTTAACATGTTTAGATGTGTATTTGTGCAACTTTTCATAATTTATTTAACAGCAGTTTATTAAATTTTTTGAAAAAGGGACCTCTGATGTGAAACATGCATAATTTATATAGAAACCTGCCCCATCTTCTGGCTTTTATATTATAGTTGGGGCTTTAAGAAGGGATTTTTTAAGGTTTGGACTATTTCTAGCAATAGTGGTCATCTTGGATGTCACATTGACTAATTTCAACAGCTTTAAAAGGCATGTGAAATTTGGTCAAAAAAGGCCCACTGTTTATAAGAAGAAGTCGCTTAAGCAACAGTTTTTGCAGGATGATGACTGATGATGAATGGACAAAGTGTGGTCACATCAGCCTACCTTAGGAGCCTTGCTGTCCTTCAGGTCCCTCACTTTGGTTCCCTGTGCAGTGATTTTATTGTTAAGATCATCTACAAGTTTGGATTGGTTTCCAGATGGCTTCTCCTCCTTGGCGGGCCCAGCAGAAACATGTGCTCCTGGTTTCCAGTCTTTACCTGTGGCTGCCTTGTATTCAGCTTTCACAGCCAACAGTGACTTTACGGCTGCATCCACCTGATCCTTTAAACAAGAAGCAAATTCTTTTCAGTTTCATTTTTATTAAATTCATAATCATTAAACAGACACGTATCAATGTGGATTTTATTAAACTTTTGGCATCTCTTTCATTTTCTATTTAACTCGCATATTATTTGAATAGTTTAAATCAAACTGTTTTTGCGTATTACTGATTGTTGATTACAGAGCACCAAAAACACATGAAAACTATGGTAGAGATAACAAAGAAATATTGAAAACTGCTTTATAAAATTAATAGTTCAAGATTGCCGTGTGTTCCTTTATCAGATAAATAGATAATATTCTGCACAAAACGGCTAACAGTAACAAGAAAAACAAGGAATGCAGAATATTATTTGATGCTAAATATCTACCCCAGAACATTTCTGATTTTCCCTTGACCAATGTCAAACACAGCTCCCTCAGCAATAAGTGTATTTGTTGTTGATATAATATTAATTTGGAAGTACATGTACTGAAACTAATGCTAGCCAACCATGTTTCGGCACGCTTTGTTTATTTTTTCCATTTCTATTAATATATGCTTTAATGTAAGCAATGTTGCTGATTTTTCACTTAAAACAGTCTGTTAAATCATTTTAGAATTATTTTATTTTTAGAATTTTATGATTCTTGGTTTCAAGAAACTCATTACTCGATGAGTGATACAAACAGTTTTAATCTGTTTCTCACAGCAATTAAAATGCTCATTCAGTTCTGAGAACACACTGAGTTGCATCATAATAGCATGACGTGATGTTAAAATAGCATGACATGATGTCATAATACCAGGGTGTGATGTCATAATACCAGAAAGTGATGTCATGATAGAAGCAACCAAATGAAAATATGAATGAAGCATTCTGATTGGTTCAGGGATAAAAACTGGACCAATGAAACCAGTTAATTTAAAGCCTTCTCAGAACACACTGAGGTTTTACTGGACATTGAGTTATGAGGTTCTTGAAACCGAGAAACACAAAATTCTAATAATAAAATAATTCTAAAATGATTTAATTGACTGTTTTAAATGATTTTAAACAGAAGGCTCTTTCTCTGCCTATTAAGCAATTGGTTTGCTTGTTTAGTGTTATAGGTCATTTTTCAGCACATTTTAGGCTATGCATGACAGTCGCTTTTTAGTGGTGGAGGCAGACTACCAATTTATTCCGGGTTAGTGTTTACTCTACTTTTGAAACCAATCAGATGGCTCAGAATTTCAAATACTTGCACCATTTATTCATGAAGATTTTACTACCTGCGCTCTTCATGGTTTAGAGTGTGACCTAAATAGAGACTATCGATAAAACCTATCATAAAAACTAAGCCGGATAGAGTCTATGAAAAGAATTCTTCCCCACTAAGAAACTGCGGTCAGTCAATATGCTCCTTCCCTTTCGGTTTCTTAATGGTGAAGATTTCTCTTCATAGCCTCTATCCTTTATGTAGAACCACTTAAAAGTCAAGTGCAAAGTGGGATTCGAACCTGCAGTGGTGAGAAGCAAGGTTTCAAACTCAGTGTCTTTATCTTCTCGACCATGATGGCGTTCTATCATGCAACTGAAATCAGTCTCTTTTTTTTTTATAAACTAGCAATATGTGCCTGACTCTTCCCTGTGAAATTATTTTTACTAAGGGTTTAGAAATATATAATCTAGCTCACCTATGGTATTGATGATTCTACAAGTGAAATATACGTGATGAAAATTCATACCTTGGGTGCTTTGTTTGACTTCAAATCCCTGACAACGTTCCCCTGTGTCTCAATCTTGCTATTAAGTTCATCTGCCAAACCCCCAGATACTGGTACGCTGGTTGCACTGGTTGCCTTGGCAGCAGCTGTCGGTTGATCTGGTTTCCAGTCTTTCCCTGTTGCCGATTTGTAATCAGACTTCAAGGACAGGAGAGTTTTAACTGCAGCATCTACGTCCGCCTGAAACAGGATGAATGTGGGATATAAATGAAGCAAGGCTAACAATCATGTACTCGGATTCCGAAGTTACCCTTTCAAAAATATTGGTACATATCACAACAACTAGAAAGAAGTGTGTTCATCAGAACACTTGTGTCACCTGCAGTGTGTTTACTTCCGCAAGGACAATCTAAAAGACAGTTGAAATACAGGGGGTGCAATCCTTCATGAATTATGGAGCAGATTTTTTTTTAATTGTTAAAGTTTATGAAAAGGGGCATATTTCTTTGGATTAGTTGATAAGGAAGAACTGGATAAAGTTTTATGACCATAGGTCAATATTTTGCCAAGTTATGAGCTAGGTTAGGATGCAGATTTTACTATTGAATATACGTGATGAAAATTCATACCTTGGGTGCTTTGTTTGACTTCAAATCCCTGACAATGTTTCCCTGTGCCTCAATCTTGCTATTAAGTTCATCTGCCAAACCCCCAGATACTGGTAAGCTGGTTGCACTTGTTGCCAAGGCAACTGTCGGCTGATCTGGTTTCCAGACTTTCCCTGTTGCCGATTTGTAATCAGTCTTCAAGGACAGGAGAGTTTTAACTGCAGCATCTATGTCCTCCTGAAACCGGATGTATGTGGGATATGAATGAAGCAAGGCTAACAATCATGTACACTCAGATTCCAAAGTTACCCTTTCAACAATATTGGTACATATCATAACCTGTTAACTAGAACAGTGTTCCACGGAACACTTGTGTTACCTGCAGTGTGCTTACTTCCGCTAGGACAATCCAACTATACAGTATGAAGACAGGGGGTTCAATTCTTCATGAATTATGGGAGCAGATTTTGTTAAAGTTTATGAAAAGGGGGCTAACTCTGCATTTGATTAGTTGATAAGGAAGAACTGTAGAAGAGGAAGAACTGTATAAGTTGTATGACCATAGGTCAATATTTTGCCGAGTTATGAGCTAGGCTAGGATGCAAGTTAAAGTTTTATGAACAGGGACAAAATTAATGTCGAAATGAAAGTCGAGTTATTGGACATGTCAATGGAATTGATTAATGGATAAAGAAGAACTGCATAAAGTCGTATGACCATAGGTCAATATTTTGCTATGTTAGGTTGCAGGTTATTTTTTTCCGAAAAGTGGCATATCTCTGCCAAAATGAAAAGACGGTTTTATTGGTCAGTTATGAGCTGGTTATGTTGCAGGTTAAAGTTATATGGAAAGGGGCATAACTCTGCCAAAATGAAAGTCAGAGTTATTGGACATGTGTAACAACTCTAATAAAATAAGTCAGAGTTACTGGACATGTGCAACAACATTCCTTCGAGTAAGATGAATGTGTGTGTGAAGCTCCATGAACACAGGTTAAATAGGGTAACTCGCCCGAGTCGGACAGGTTTTTGGTTCTCGGCACCTCTGTCTATTTGTGCTCATGCTCCTGCTTGCTGAAACCATCCAGTTGCTTCCTCAGTGTTTAATGTATCATTCGATGTCAACTGTTTAGCGGTACCAGCGTTTTTACTGGGATTACGTCATACTTTTCGCACTTACCAAAATTTGCCCTTGAGTCGGACATTTTTTGCAACTTCAGTAGTGGGTCATAAAATTGCTTCGATGTTGCCATAAGCTCTAATAAAGAAATTGTCCTTATTTTTCTTCATGTATGTATTTAAATTTCCTTACATAAATTACATATTTTAGATGTCTTCTTGTGTAAAATGTTCGGATATTGGCTCCTGACTTCAGTGTTCGTCTTCAGGGCAGATATATTTAGACTGCCCCAAAGTCGAACATGTAATTGCCCTTGAGTCGGACTATAAAGGTGGCTGGAGAAATCAATAGATTGAGGGTAATTCTTGTTGTTTTGAATGAAAAATCATTGGATTGCCTCCCTTTCATAGTAACAGTTATTGAGGGTTTCCAGTTGAGAAAGATATTCAACCATCAATAACTGTCCGAGTCAGGAGCAAGTCCGACTTAAGGGCGAGTTACCCTACTTGTTAAGTTATGGCGAGTGATGAGCTTGGCTAGGTTGCATATTAAAGTTTTATGAAAAAGGGCATACCTCTGCCAAAATGAAAGTCAGAGTTATTGGACATGTGTAAAAACATTCCTTAAGGTAAGATGAAGATGTGCGGGAAGTTTTATGAACATAGGTCAAATATTAATCAACAACTTCTCCCTACCTTGGGAGCCTTGCTTCCCTTCAAATCTCTGACAACATTCCCCTGTGATACAATCTTGCCATTAAGCTCATCTGCTGAACCCCCAGAAGCTGGTACACTGGTTGCTTTGGCAACTGCCGGCTGTCCTGGTTTCCAATCTTTCCCAGTTGCTGACTTGAAATCTGACTTCAAAGACAGGAGAGCCTTGACTGCAGCGTCTATTTCCGCCTGCAACCAGACAAGAACTGCATGTTATGTAACTACAGGTGAGGGATCAGTACCTACAAGGTCAGTGTTTTCCCAATCTTCAAGGTTAAGTAAAGTTTAATGTAAATTTATTTTGACGAATCTAATGTATACTGACAATGAAAATGCACCAGTAGATTATATGGGTGTTAAATTTTATTGCTAAATTGAAGGATAGTAATTAACAATAAACACTGATTGTCTCAAGTTCCTAAACATGGTGTATAGTGTTCAATTAAAGTCAGACAGGTAGAAAATAAAGTCACATATCTTAATACCGGGTATGGTCAACCGGTTTACCGTTCTTAGGAAATCATCCGGACATCACGTTATTCCAGCAAGATAATGTCAGGCCACACTCAGCTAAAGTTACAAGTGACGTTATCTTGCTGGAATAACGTGGCGTCTGGATGATTTCCTAGGAACGGTAAAACGGTTGGACATACCTGATACTAAGATATGTGACTTTTGTTTTCATTGACTGTCAGTATATACTATAATCGTGTATACATTATTAAAGGAATATGGAGAATAGGGGTGCGGTTTTCTAAACTTTTATTGATATTAATATTTTGAACTGAATAAGTTTGGTTAAGAGCGGATGAGATCTAGTTTACAAAGTTTAGCAGTTTTAAATAGTTCAAGGGCCATAACTTTGCTGTTTCTAGTCAGACAGCTAGCTTTTGAATTAGTAGGTGTGAGTCAGATATGGCTGCTTTTCAAACTTGTCAAGCTTTTATTGATATTAACATTTTTAACAACTTTTGGTAAAGATCAAAGCAAAATTTAGAATGTTTTAATAAATGAAGGGCCATCACAACTCTGGTGTTACTAATCTGATCTACCGGTAGCTGGTTTTCAAAACTGTCCAAGATTGCAATAATAGCAACAATCTGGCTGAGTTTGTTAGATCGGATGGAAAAGGAAGGTGCTAAAGCGCTAACAAAGCAAAATATATAGCATTTTTAAAAATAATTCAAGGGTCATAACTCTGCTGTTTATAGTCTGACATGTCAAGGTTTTTAACTCGTCCAGATTTGTAAAGATATGAACATACTGCCAAACACTGGTCAAGATCAAAGTAAAAAAAAAGGGGCTATATAGCTAACTAAAGGAAATAAATTACTTTCAATAAATCAAGGGCCATAACTATGATGCTACTAACCCGATCTAGCTGTTTTTTAAACTTGGCTGAGCTTTTATTGATATCATCCACCTTGTTGAGTTTGGTAAAAGATCAGATAAAAAATGAAGGCCCTATCATCTTAACGAGGCAGCGTAGAGCATATTTAACGAACTATTAAAAGGGCCATCACACTAGTGTTACTAATCCGACCTAGCCGATATCCTCAACTTTGGTTCGGGATTTAAGCTTTACATTAAATACATGCCTTTGCACCTTTTTAGTACTTATTAACATTCACAATAGCGGTAGTTTAATGCAGTGTGGCCGCTGTAAAAACTCTTCCCGTGCTACAAACAGTAGTGTTATTTTTACTGGTCCTTTGGGACCAACGAGCCCAATATAGGTGGCTTTGAAGTAGAATTTCGCTTAAGCTGGTGCTAGGGGGCGTGAGAGGTGTTGCTTCCTACATTACTTCTCATGAACAGACTCAATAAAGCCGAGTCTGCTGCTTTATTCTCTTTATTGTGTTTGTTGCTCCCAAAGGATCACCTTTATCAGTCATGAGACCTATTACTCTAGTTCCCTGTTCTGTGATGTGAGCTTACCTTAGATGCCTTTGCAGCCTTGAGATCCCGAACTCTGTTTCCCTGCTCTGCGATTAGAGCATCAAGCTGGGCAGCATCCATTGCTCCTGACTGGGTGGGAGGCAACTCCTCCATAGGCGACTTCTCCCCAGCCTTACCCTTCTTACTCTGGGCTTGCTACAAAAATACACAAACAGTTTTATTTAAATATCCTTTCAATTAATCAAGACTATTCTGTGGAATTTTTGACTGCAAAGATGATTGATTGATTGAATTCGATTTTATAGTCGCACCAACAGCTAAGGTCATATGGCGACTTTCCAGCTTCCATTGGTGGAGGAAGACCCCAGGTGCCCCTCCGGGCAATTTTCGTGCACGGGCGGGCACCTGGGTAGAACCACAGACGTTCCGCAAGCCAGCTGGATAGCTTCCTCAAATAAAGATTCCTAGGCCCCTGAGGGATCGAACCTACAGCGGTGAGGGGCAAGTGATTGCAAGTCAGAGACGTTAACCACTCGGCCACGGACGCCCCTGACTGCAAAGATGGCAACCTGTCATAATTACACAGTAACCCAATGGGGAGCACACAAACAATAAATTATGTAAAAGTTTAAGCATGCAGGCTCTTCCAAAAGTAGGTTAAACATTAAAGATTGCAAAGTAGGAGGAACATATATCGTTAGTTAACAAGAGCTGTCGGAGAACAGCGCAGCTCGACTATTTGATTTTTCAGAGAATAATAAATTATATAGCTAGTATATACCATCAGATAACAAGGCTAAAACAATGTGGGTGGGGTTGGGGGCGCAACATAGCTATGTGTAAGAATTGATCAAAACTACAGAGAAATATGTAAAAAAATCAACAAAAAAAAATCAAGTTTTGAGTGGGGGTAGGGGTGGGGCAGAGGTGGGGTGGGTGGTGGGGGTAGTGGGCTGGTGAGGGCAATATATATGTGTAAGAAGCTATGTAAGAATTCACCAAAACAACACAAAAATATGTAAAAAAAAAATAATTAAAAATCGAGTTTTGAGTGGGGATGGGGGAGAGGCGGGGGTGGGGGCGGGCTGGAGGTGGAGAGGCAGGGAATGGGGTGCAGGGGGCAACATATATGTGTAAGAAGCTATGTGTAAGAATTTACCAAAACAACACAGATATATGTAAAAAAAACAATAAACATTCAATTAAAATATTCCATTTTGAGTGTGGGGATGGGGATTGGGGAGGGTAGGGGGGGCAACATAGCTATATGTAAGAATTGACCAAATTGACCAATTGGGAGGGGGGCAGGGGGCAACATGTGTAAGAATTGACAAAAGCAACACAGAAATATGTAAAAGTTTCAAGGGGTGTGTGGGGGGGGGGGGGGGGGGGGGGGGCTGAGAGGCGTGAGTGGGGACATGTGGGGGGGGACATGGGGTGTGGGGGGCCGAGGGGGCAACATATGTGTAAGAATTGACTAAAACAACACAGAAATTAATATGTAAAAAAAATAAAATAAAAATATTCTAGTTTCGAGTGTGTGTGTGTCTGTGGTGTGGGTACTGTGTGTGTGTGTGTGTGTGTGTGTGTGAAAAATATTCTAAAAACAGTAAAATAAGGGATTTTGTTAAAGAATTGCTATAAAAAGTTTTGGGTATGGCCCTTTTTGGTGGGTAGGTAGGGAAACAGCAAACCAACATTTTTTTTATGGTCGGCCTCATTGAACAATATAAAAGCTTTGATAAATCTTCATGAGTTATGGTTCGTTTACTAATAACAACTAATAATAGTGATAACTGATAATAGTACTGACCTCTTTCTTACTTAGCTCCTCCTTGTGTTTGGAACCGGATGTGGGCATTTCCTTGGAGTGTCCATCTGGTATCAGAATGAGAATACACGGACTCTCCCTACCCGTGTGACGACTGAAACATAGCAGTAAAGATGGTGATGTATCAAGCAATGCTCCTTAGGTTATATTGGGACTGGAGAACTTGGGGAGTGAATTATAAACTGATCTCTGCCAACACATGTAAGGTTATACTGAAACAGGAGAACTTGGGAGGGGAAATATGAACTGATCTCTGCCAACACATGTAAGGTTATATTGGGACAGGTGAATTATGAACTGATCTCTGCCAACACATGCAAGGTTATATTGGGACTGGAGAACTTGGGGAGTGAAATATGAACCAATCTTTTCCAACAAATGTAAGGTTATATTGGGACAGGAGAACTAGGGAGGTGAAATATGAACCAATCTTTTCCAACAAATGTAAGGTTTTATTTGGACAGGAGAACTTGGGAGGTGACCTGATCTCTGCCAACAAATGTAAGGTTATATTGGAGAGGAGAACTTGGGAGGTGAAATATGAAGTAATCTCTGTCAACACATGTAAGATATATTGGCATTATGGCATATGAGAACTAGGGAGGTGAAATATGACCTGATCTCTGCCAACAAATGTAAGGTTATAATGGGAGAGAAAAACCTGGGAGGTGAATTATGAAATGCCTTCTGCCAACACATGTAAGGTTATATTGGGGCTGGAAAACTTGGGAGGTGAAATATGAACTGATCTCTGCTAACACATGCAAGGTTATATTGGGACTATTGAATTGAACGTTGTTCAATGGCTCATTAGCATATTATAGGTTATTTAGGGCTGCCCCAGAGAGAGGGGAAGGTACATATGAATCTGGGAACCTGCCCTTCTTTTACTAACAAATAGATTCCTACGGTTCTTTTAACATGCTTGTAGGAAGCTCCGATACATGGGACCGCGGTTATGTCACCATTCGACGGACGAGGCGTAGGGTTTAGTGTCTTGCCCCAAGGACACACCGTCTGGATTTAAGTCCAACACGCTATCAACTGGGCCACTCCAGCCCCACTTATATTGGGACAAAATATTATCCTATATTTCTCTATGTAAACTTGTTGCCAAAGTGGCCATGTTGGAATATCAGATGATGACTTAACTTTTAGTTAGAAAAAGATACATCAGAATTTCCTACTTTTTGTCTGTTTTTAGAAACAGCGACTGTATTGAACGACACGGAGGAAAAAAGTACAAATCTGACGGAGCATCACAGGAGGAAACCTGTTTCCTCTAGATGTTTTTTTGAGAAAAACAGACGTCTCCCCCCACTGCACAACATAGTTAAAATAAGTTTGATAATGAATAGTGTGCGACCTTGTTAAGATATGTTTGGAAGTAGATAGGGAACATTTTTGGATAACATTACGGATTTGTGGAAAAGTGTTTTTATATAAAAAGAAAAGACAAAAGCAATAGTAAAACTACAAAATATGTCCATGGGACACAGATGCACCGCTGTAGTGCTGTCAGTCACATAAAATAAAACTTTAGTGTTAATTACTTAGTCCAAAAAGCAGGCCAAGGTCATTCATATTGACCTGGTTGTGTCAGGAACATATTAATTTCAATCCAACATTGGGTTTAGGAAGAGTAGCTGAGACAACAAATTTAAAGTTAAAATCTGTCACAAATTATTGAACTGGCACAAGGGATATGCAAAACTGCTTCCTACCAAGTTTCATCAAAATCCAACGAGCAGTTTAGGATGAGCAGTAGCAACAACAAATTTAAACTTGAAATGTCAAAGGAACATAACTCCATCAAAAATCATCGAACCGGAACACAAACACGATATGCACAACTAGGCATCATATCAATGCTTCCTACCAAGTCTCGTCGAAATCCAACTTGCAGTTCAGGACGGCAAGCGGTGACAACAAATTTAAAGTTAAAAATTTCAAAGGGCCAGAACTCCAACAAAAATCATCGTACTGGAACACAAACATGACATGCATAACTAGGCATCCTACCGATGCTTCCTGTAAATTTTCGGTGAAATCCAACAAGCAGTTTAGGAGGAGTAGTGGTGACATCAAATTTAAAGTGAAAATGTCAAAGGCCATAACTCCATCAAAAATCATCGAACCGGAACATAAACGCGACATGCATAACTAGACATTACAGGGCCTCCTCTGGACAATTTTTTTCTTGCGCCACCACTTGCGCCAAATGAAAAAAGCTGGAGCCAAATTGGAGAAATTGGAGCCATTTGGCTCTACTGGCCCAAACCATATTTCATCTAGAGTTTTATGTATAAATGTATTTTAAATGTGAAAATAAGTGATTCGGTTTATATCTGGTACACTAAGGAATGAAATGAATAAAACCAAACAACATTAATAAAAAATATTTATATATATATGTTTTCGAACCCCCAATATTTGGAAAGTTTCTACATCGCATGTTTGCTTAAATCAGCTAGATGAAGCTAATGACAGCAGGAATCATAAATAGACGCTTTCATTTGATTGTTTAAGATGTATAGGTAGGCCTCTCCATCGGTAAGAAGTTCAGAACCTGCTGGTTTTTCGTATTTTCGGAACCGCGAAAACCCATGACATTCGCTTATCTTTACGTCTTTTTTAATTTATTTTGAAAAGAATGAATGAATGAATGAATGAATGAATGGTGTTTTACGGCACGTCGACACATAAATAGGTCATATTGTGAGCAAAAGCTGATAAAAGATGAAGAAATGAAGGATTTAATAATTAAAAATTAATGTAAATATATCAGGTAAAACTATTAAAAAATAAGGGATGATATGGTAGTAATATATTTGAATAGATGAACTGCCATATAGATTAAAAACATATTTTGGCAATGAAATACACATAAAATCTCCTGGAAACTGATTAATAAACCAGTGTTTTGTGTAAAATGTTTGCATTTTTTTGTGAAATCCAGATTCAGACACCTCGAAATTATGAATGAACAAAAACAAAACAACTGTCACGTGGATCTAGTCGATCATGTAAAATATGTAAATTAATGAGGTGTTGATTTGTGTTTGATTGGTTAGACCCTGATTGGCTAGATATTATTGAGTGGTGTAATACTTTATGGTTGCAAGTTGTTGCATGAGAGACTTGATTACCCCCCCCCCCCCAGGCGAAAACGACAGTCATCAGTTTTTATTAAGGGATTAAGTTAATTACCCGAGCACTAAAGGTTATCAGCTTTGTTTATATAATGTTAAGTGTTCGCGCATGGTAGGTGTCAATTGGTTAGTTATGTTGTTTTAGACTACATTCAATGTACACTCGTCACGGTGATTAGTGTTGAGATATATTTGTAACAGGCCGATTACAGCAGAGAAATTAAACAAGTTTGGCTTTTTGGCAATTTCGATGTCGCCAAACACTTTCGCCAAAGTTTGAAATTTAGAGCCATTTTATTTTTTCTTTCGCCATTGGCGCCATTGGCGATGCCCAGAGGAGGGCCTGCATTATATCGATGCTTCCTGTAAATTTTCGGCGGAATCCAACATGCAGTTAGGAGTAGCAGCGACAACAAATTTAAAGTGAAAACATCAAAGGGCCATAACTTCGTTAAAAATCATCGAACCGGAACACAAACATGATATGAACAACTAGACTTTAAACTGATGCTTGTAAAGGACAAGGTATGATAAGGGGGTATTTTGGCCGCCAATATGTTCAAAATTCAAAAACATAATATTTACATATAATCTGTTGTGCATGTTGAAATAAATTGATCATATTCTATCTTCAAAATATATTTTTAATTATTTTATTTATCTAGAAGAATTAACAGGGTCTCAACAAATGGCATTTTTGGTAATTTTGTTATTTTCTAGATTTTGGACATTTCTGTTCTGATTTTGATCCTAAAAATATAGAGCGCACCTCCGAGCACATACAGTTTTTTGTCTGATGATGCATCCATATCAAGTACCTATTTTAACAAAAAATCAGCTGTGCTCGAGGGTGCGCTCTGTATTTCCAAGATAAAAAACTGATTGAAAACTGCTGAAAATGAACAACAAGAGGTCAATGACCTTGAAGCTCTACTGATTGATTTTGATTTTAGGAAGTAGTCGCTACAGACTTGTTTTTTGAAAAATTATTTTTAGCCGTGGCGGCCATCTTGAATTTCCGGCCGACCTGAAATTTTGCTAGGATCAATTAGACATCAAGAGCAACATTCCTGTGAAGTTTCATGAAAATCCGTCAAGTAGTTTCAGAGGAATAGTCGCTACAAATTTTCATTATATAACTCTATGTAAACAAAGTTGGCCGCTGACAGCCATGTTTAACATCGAATCAAACCGATTTTTGACAAGGACTAACAACATGTCATGCTGATCATTTTAGAAAAAGTCCCATATCAATATCACTTATAGTTTTCAAGAAGTAGTCGCTACAAACTTGTATTTTGAAAATCTATTTTGAAAATCTATTTTTAGCCATGGCAGCCATCTTGAATTTCTGGCCGTACTGAAATTTTGCTAGGATCAATTAGACATCAAGAGCAACATTCCTGTGAAGTTTCATGAAAATCCGTCAAGTAGGTTCAGAGGAGTAGTCGCTACAAGTTATCATCATATAACTCTATGTAAACAAAGATGGCCACTGGAAGCCATGTTTAACGTCGAATCAAAATAATGTTTGACTCTGATAACCACCATGTCATGCTGATCATTTTACAAAAAGTCCCATATCAATATCACTTATAGTTTTCAAGACGTAGTCGCTACAAACTTCTTTTTTAAAAATCTATTTTTAGCTGTGGCGGCCATCTTGAATTTCTGGCCGAACTGAAATTTTGCTAGGATCAATTAGACATTAAGAGCAACATTCCTGTAAAGTTTCATGAAAATCCGCCAAGTAGTTTCAAAGGAGTAGTCGCTACAAGTTTTCATTATATAAGTCTATGTAAACAAAGATAGCCGCTGACAGCCATGTTTAACATCGAATCTAAACGATTTTCGACAAGGACCAACACCATGTCATGCTGATCATTTTAGAAAAAGTCCCATATCAATATCACTTATAGTTTTCAAGAAGTAGTCGCTACAAACTTGTATTTTGAAAATTTATTTTTAGCCGTGGTGGCCATCTTGAATTTCCGGCCGACCTGAAATTTTGTTAGGATCAATAAGACATCAAGAGCAACATTCCTGTGAAGTTTCATGAAAATCCGTCAAGTAGTTTCAGAGGAGTAGTCGCTACAAGTTTTCATTATATAAGTCTATGTAAACAAAGATGGCCGCTGGCAGCCATGTTTAACGTCGAATCAAAACGATTTTCGACAAGGACCAACATCATGTCATGCTGATCATTTTAGAAAAGTCCCATATCAATATCACTTATAGTTTTCAAGAAGTAGTCGCTACAAACTTGTTTTTTAACAAGAGGTCAATGACCTTGAAGCTCTACTGATTGATTTTGATTTCAGGAAGTAGTCGCTACAGACTTGTTTTTTGAAAAATTATTTTTAGCCGTGGCGGCCATCTTGAATTTCCGGCCGACCTGAAATTTTGCTAGGATCAATACATCAAGAGCAACATTCCTGTGAAGTTTCATGAAAATCCGTCAAGGTTATAATAGCGTAAATGAGTCTCCATTGCCCTTCCATAGTAAAGTTAGAATGTTGACAACCTGTTAAAAACTCAAACCTCGTTAGAATTCTGGGAAACTTATTTTATCATGCAAATAAACATGTCTGCTATTAAACATCAACAAGGAAATAGGGGCTTTAATACCTTCTAAGAAACATTTCTTCAGTTGTATACTAACACCGGGTCAAAGGTCAACACTATTTTTACCCCTTGCAATTTCATACCCTGTCTACTTTCACTTCTCAAATTTATATAAAAAACTGTCAAAAACATGATGAGCTGCATTTCCAAATATCAACAACATGTCCAGAATACAGTTATAGCCAAAAAATAACAGGAACCAGCACTAAAAAAAGTTTTTAAAGAAAAAAAGATTAGCACTCTTTAATACAGAACTACTTTCGACTGCACCAG
This sequence comes from Cyrtodaria siliqua, assembly GCA_037043455.1. Classification (NCBI taxonomy): domain Eukaryota; kingdom Metazoa; phylum Mollusca; class Bivalvia; order Adapedonta; family Hiatellidae; genus Cyrtodaria; species Cyrtodaria siliqua. The sequence continues at coordinate 109,119 of JAWPHD010007282.1, forward strand.
GCGAGCACATCCTGTTGATTTAGTGTAATTAGACCTATAATGGATTATTTTTGCGTCATGTTTTTTAATTAAACTGGTCGATTCAACCTAACAACTTAATAAAAGAACATTTTGACTTGTTTCGCAATGCCGAATGACTTTATCTTGAAATTATTGCGATTTACCTGCGCTTGACCATGCACTAAATCGAGTCGATTTTGTCGAGAAATTAAGAAATAATAAAAAAAGCAATATCTCAGCAACCGTTCAACATTTTCTCATCAAATCAACTCTGGTGGCTTTGTTTCACATCCCTGAGTATGTATACCACACATTTTGCCATATATCTTTCACAAAAATTCCAAAAAAATTAAAAATATCACATTTTTAGGGAAAATCAGAAAATTTGAGGAAAAGTTGCCAAAAACACTCTAAAATAGTCTAAAAGTCTGAAAATGATATTTTTTCTCTGTTTCTGAGTTCAACTCACCTATTCAAACAAAATAAATGCCTAGAAAATCATTTTTTATGCAATTCTGAAAAATACATGATTTCTCCTTATAGGTTATAATAGCGTAAATGAGTCTCCATTGCCCTTCCATAGTAAAGTTAGAATGTTGACAACCTGTTAAAAACTCAAACCTCGTTAGAATTCTGGGAAACTTATTTTATCATGCAAATAAACATGTCTGCTATTAAACATCAACAAGGAAATAGGGGCTTTAATACCTTCTAAGAAACATTTCTTCAGTTGTATACTAACACCGGGTCAAAGGTCAACACTATTTTTACCCCTTGCAATTTCATACCCTGTCTACTTTCACTTCTCAAATTTATATAAAAAACTGTCAAAAACATGATGAGCTGCATTTCCAAATATCAACAACATGTCCAGAATACAGTTATAGCCAAAAAATAACAGGAACCAGCACTAAAAAAAGTTTTTAAAGAAAAAAAGATTAGCACTCTTTAATACAGAACTACTTTCGACTGCACCAGGCGAGCACATCCTGTTGATTTAGTGTAATTAGACCTCAAGTAGTTTCACAGGAATAGTCGCTACAAGTTTTCATTATATAACTCTATGTAAACAAAGATGGCCGCTGACAGCCATGTTTAACGTCGAATCAAAATAATGTTTGACTCTGATAACCATCATGTCATGCTGATCATTTTACACAAAGTCCCATATCAATATCACTTATAGTTTTCAAGACGTAGTCGCTACAAACTTCTTTTTTAAAAAATCTAATTTTAGCTGTGGCGGCCATCTTGAATTTCTGGCCGATCTGAAATTTTGCTAGTATCAATTAAACATTAAGAGCAACATTCCTGTAAAGTTTCATGAAAATCTGCCAAGAAGTTTCAAAGGATTAGTCGCTACAAGTTTTTACTATATAACTCTATGTAAACAAAGCCATGTTTAACGTTGAATCAAAACAATTTTTGACAAGGACCAACATCATGTCATGCTGATCATTTTACAAAAAGTCCAATATCAATATCACTTATAGTTTTCAAGAAGTAGTCGCTACAAACTTGTATTTTGAAAATCTATTTTTAGCCATGGCAGCCATCTTGAATTTCTGGCCGACCTGAAATTTTGCTAGGATCAATTAGACACCAAGAGCAACATTCCTGTGAAGTTTCATAAAAATCCGTCAAGTAGTTTCAGAGAAGTAGTCGCTACAAGTTTTCATCATATAACTCTATGTAAACAAAGATGGCCACTGGCAGCCATGTTTAACGTCGAATCAAAAAATTGTTTGACTCTTATAACCATCATGTCATGCTGATCATTTTACACAAAGTCCCATATCAATATCACTTATAGTTTTCAAGACGTAGTCTCTACAAACTTCTTTTTTAAAAATCTATTTTTAGCTGTGGCGGCCATCTTGAATTTCTGGCCGATCTGAAATTTTGCTAGGATCAATTAGACATTAAGAGCAATATTCCAGTAAAGTTTCATGAAAATCTGTCAAGTAGTTTCAAAGGAGTAGTCGCTACAAGTTTTTTACTATATAACTGTATGTAAACAAAGATGGCCTCTGGCAGCCATGTTTAACGTTGAATCAAAACGATTTTTGACAAGGACCAACATCATGTCATGCTGATCATTTTAGAAAAAGTCCCATATCAATATCACTTATAGTTTTCAAGAAGTAGTCGCTACAAACTTGTATTTTGAAAATTTATTTTTAGCCGTGGCAGCCATCTTGAATTTCCGGGCGACCTGAAATTTTGCTAGGATCAATTAGACATCAAGAGCATCATTCCTGTGAAGTTTCATGAAAATCCGTCAAGTAGTTTCAGAGGAGTAGTTGCTACAAGTTTTCATTATATAACTCTATGTAAACAAAGATGGCCGCTGGCAGCCATGTTTAACGTCGAATCAAAACGATTTTCGACAAGGACCAACATCATGTCTTTAGAAAAAGTCCCATATCAATATCACTTATAGTTTTCAAGAAGTAGTCGCTACAAACTTGTATTTTGAAAATCTATTTTTAGCCATGGCGGCCATCTTGAATTTCCGGCCGACCTGAAATTTTGCTAGGATCAATTAGACATCAAGAGCAACATTTCTGTGAAGTTTCATGAAAATCCGTCAAGTACTTTCAGAGGAGTAGTCGCTACAAGTTTTCATTATATAACTCTATGTAAACAAAGATGGCCACTGGCAGCCATGTTTAATGTCGAATCAAAATAATGTTCGACTCGGATAACCATCATGTCATGCTGATCATTTTAGAAAAAGTCCCATATCAATATCACTTATAGTTTTCAAGAAGTAGTCGCTACAAACTTATTTTTTAAAAATCTATTTTTAACTGTGGCAGCCATCTTGAATTTCTGGCCGATCTGAAATTTTGCTAGGATCAATTAGACATTAAGAGCAACATTCCTGTAAAGTTTCATGAAAATCCGCCAAGTAGTTTCAGAGGAGTAGTCGCTACAAGTTTTTACTATATAACTCTATGTAAACAAAGATGGCCGCTGGCAGCCACATTTAACGTCGAATCAAAACGATTTTTGATAAGGACCAACATCATGTCATGCTGATCATTTTAGAAAAAGTCTTATATCAATATCACTTATAGTTTTCAAGAAGTAGTCGCTACAAACTTGTATTTTGAAAAATTATTTGTAGCCGTGGCGGCCATCTTGAATTTCCGGCCGACCTGAAATTTTGCTAGGATCATTTAGACATCAAGAGCAACATTCCTGTGAAGTTTCATGAAATCCAACAAGTAGTTTCAGAGAAGTAGTCGCTACAAGTTTTTACTATATAACTCTATGTAAACAAAGATGGCTGCTGGCAGCCACGTTTAACGTCGAATCAAAACAATTTTCGACAAGGACCAACATCATGTCATGCTGATCATTTTAGAAAAAGTCCCATATCAATATCACTTATAGTTTTCAAGAAGTAGTCGCTACAAACTTGAATTTAAAAAATCTATTTTTAGCTTTGGTGGCCATCTTGGATTTCACATCAACATGAATTTTTGCTAGGATCAACTAGACTTCATGGGCAACATTTCTGTAAAGTTTTATGAATATCCATCCAGTAGTTTCAGAGGAGTAGTCGCTACAAATAAAAGTTAACGGACGGACAGACAGACAGACAGACGGACGGACGGACAGACGGACGGACGACGGACGCCGCACCACGGCATAAGCTCTGCTGATCTCTGATCAGTAGAGCTAAAAACCTATTTTTAGATCTGGTGGCCATCTTGGATTTCACATCAACATGAATTTTTGCTAGGATCAACTAGATTTCATGGGCAACATTTCTTTAAAGTTTCATGAAAATCCATTCAGTAGTTTCAGAGGAGTATTCGCTACAAAATAAAGTTTACGGACAGACAGACGGACAGACGGACGCCGGACCACGGCATAAGCTCTGCTGATCTCTGATGAAAAATGTAATTTTCTGAAAGAAAAGGCCTTGTTTGTGAGGCTTTTAAACTCATTTAGAGCCTTCAAACTTACTTGTAATGACTTTTAATAATGATTCAGTTCATTTGTAGCTAAACTAGATATTAAAAACTTGTGCATTAAAACTTTCAATATTGGGGGCCAATTTTAACCCTTATCATACCTAGTCCTTTTCAATGAATTCCACCAAGTGCTTTAGGAGGAGTACCAGAGACAACATTTGTGACAGACAGACAGAGACAGCAAAAACAATATGTCTCCCCTAGTAATGATGCTGATTTTTTAAAACTGCAAAACAGTGGGATGGCCAAAGGATAAATGCCATACAGAGCATCATCAAATATTAAAGCTTGTCTACCCTTGACTATACGAGCTAAAATGATCAATAAATTCAGTTTAAAATGAAATTCAATAAGACACAAGAGATCAAATATTATTTCTCTGACATCATAACAAAGTAAAAGCAACTAAACTGCTAAATCTTACAACAAAGCAGCAACTAACCCACGCACAGTGTTTATAGAAATATGCAAGTTTCAAATACTTAAATTTACTGACACAACATTAAATACCAACAGTCGAATATGTGATAAAATGAACTTTGTGTTGGTAACTCATGGTCATAAGTCAATTTAAAATGGAGGTACTAAAAACAATATCTGGCTAACTTTAGACAAGTATTTTGTATAAACCATGCGTAACTTACATGTATACCAGATTTTTAGTTCTTTTATTCATGGTGTAACGATTATGTAAGCTGTTTAATAATCAATAATACAGGCATAGTTAAGAGCGCCTTAATCTATTTCCTCACCTGACAGGTAAGTATGGCTGATCACAGATATAGTAGCCCCGCCGTTGTAACTGGATGATCTCCCCTTTCTTCAGTGTGGCCAGGTAGGGATCACCAAGCATGTCCAACTCTTTCTGAAAAGTACAGTTAACCAGACTTGGTACAAGCAGAAAAGTACAGTGAACCGGACGTGGTTCAAATAGAAAAGTACAGTGAACCAGACTTGGTGCAAACAGAAAAGTACAGTGTACCAAGTTACAGAAAAGTATCGTAAACCAGACTTTGTACAAACAGACGTTGACAGTACAGTTACCAACCCATAAGTACAATGAAACTAAACTGGTTCAAACAGAACCGTATACTTCGAATACACAGACTTGCTACCAACGGCAAAAGTACAGTAAAAACAAACTTGGTTCCATAGAAAAATTTGATCTGACCGGCTGACGTTAAAAAAGATGGGATTATTAAATGTGCATAAACACATTGCAAATAATATTATGTCATTAACATTTAACTGTCAAAAAATTTACATCATTTCGTTTTTATTTTAAATGTATTTGTTAAAATGTTGAAAACAATGAAATGTGTTGAGTTTTGAGACTTTATATCAGTTATTTAATGGTCATAATCGTGTTTAACAGCTCTTGCTAACACGTTGCTATTAACCAAAAGAATTGAAAACATTAAACAATTGATGAACCTTTGCAAAATTTAAATTCAATTAATGCAGTTAACCCTATAATAATTCACTTTCTTCAACAAAAAAAAGGACAATTAAACTCACTTTGAATGTCTTTATTTTTTATTATACCCCACATAAAATGCCCATGCTAAATCCCCATAGACAACAATGTGTAATTTCTTACTATCTTACGCGAGGGTGATAGTACAGGGTGATAGTACAGGGTTATTGTAAAAAAAATTTGTCACATGCGCAGCTTTGATGCGCGCTGTTTCTGTGATGTCATCGATCAGTATGGTGAAATTGCTTAAACTCATCATTACTTCAAAAGTACTTGACCAATTTAAATAAACTGCCACTCATATTTTTAGTTACGTTATTTCCGATCAAACAATAAAACTTTCATAGCAAATTTCTAAAAAAAAATGGTTTCGGCAAATACACTGCTGCACTACGCATGTCCCGTTTCACTCAAACAAGCAGTGGAGCAGTCTATCAGGCAAAGTGAAATCTGTACTGAAAATGAATCTTATTTTTGCCTGAGGGTTTTTCGGTATAATAAAATAAATATCACATTCATGAGAGGGTGATAGTTAGAATGTTCACCCTTCGGATATTGATTATCACCCTCAACTTCGCCTCGGGCAATAATCAAATCCTCAGGGTGAACATTCTTACTATCACCATCTCATGAATGTGATATTTATATAATATCTTCGTCATTAAAAACTAAAAGTAAGAGAACATTACAACAGTTTTGATAAGGACATCCAAATTATGTATCTACTAATACAAACACCCTGACATTTACCTTGGAATCTCTATTAACAAAGAGTTTGAAGTCCTCTTCCTTGCCAAGAATGGCTTTGCTGATGATATGGTCGTAGTGAATACACACAGTTGGTGTAAAGTTCGCCCGACTCGTCTCGGCTAACCAGGTTATCTTCTGGGTCTTCTTAAAATCCTACAATTGAAGTTAAATGAGGGACCTAATGAAGATGGGGTTTTGCTTCATGTATATGTAACACATTTTAGGCCACTTTCGACAACTTTCCAAAGAAATGTTTTAAACAAATTTAAATTATAACTATTAAGACCAATGTCTTAGTAACGGACTTAGCGAAAACGTTGAATGTAGATTTTTTTGTACATATGACCGCACATACAACTCTACATAGGGACGGTTGAACAAGAGTAACACTATAAGCCCGCTTTAATTTTAATACATAAATGCTGAAAATCGTTTTGGCTGAAACATGCGTCCCAAACTATAAGGTGCATGTACTATAGTTATACTCAGTTACTTGCAGTAAACATTCCAGCCCTATAGTGTTCATATAGTGTCACACAGTACTCTAGTTATACTCAGTTACTTGCAGCAAACATCTCAGCCCTATAGTGTTCATATACTGTCACACAGTACTCTAGTTATACTCAGTTACTTGCAGCAAACATCCCAGCCCTATAGTGTTCATATACTGTCACACAGTACTGTTGTTATACTCAGTTACTTGCAGCAAACATCCCAGCCCTATAGTGTTCATATACTGTCACACAGTACTCTAGTTATACTCAGTTACTTGCAGCAAACATCCCAGCCCTATAGTGTTCATATACTGTCACACAGTACTGTTGTTATACTCAGTTACTTGCAGCAAACATCCCAGCCCTATAGTGTTCATACACTGTCACACAGTACTCTAGTTATACTCAGTTACTTGCAGCAAACATCTCAGCCCTATAGTGTTCATATACTGTCACACAGTACTCTAGTTATACTCAGTTACTTGCAGCAAACATCCCAGCCCTATAGTGTTCATATACTGTCACACAGTACTCTAGTTATACTCAGTTACTTGCAGCAAACATCCCAGCCCTATAGTGTTCATATACTGTCACACATTACTCTAGTTATACTCAGTTACTTGCAGCAAACATCTCAGCCCTATAGTGTTCATATACTGTCACACAGTACTGTTGTTATACTCAGTTACTTGCAGCAAACATCCCAGCCCTATAGTGTTCATATACTGTCAAACAGTACTCTAGTTATACTCAGTTACTTGCAGTAAACATCCCAGCCCTATAGTGTTCATATACTGTCACACAGTACTCTAGTTATACTCAGTTACTTGCAGCAAACATCCCAGCCCTATAGTGTTCATATACTGTCACACAGTACTGTTGTTATACTCAGTTACTTGCAGCAAACATCCCAGCCCTATAGTGTTCATATACTGTCACACAGTACTGTTGTTATACTCAGTTACTTGCAGCAAACATCCCAGCCCTATAGTGTTCATATACTGTCACACAGTACTCTAGTTATACTCAGTTACTTGCAGCAAACATCCCAGCCCTATAGTGTTCATATACTGTCACACATTACTCTAGTTATACTCAGTTACTTGCAGCAAACATCCCAGCCCTATAGTGTTCATATACTGTCACACAGTACTGTTGTTATACTCAGTTACTTGCAGCAAACATCCCAGCCCTATAGTGTTCATATACTGTCACACAGTACTCTAGTTATACTCAGTTACTTGCAGCAAACATCCCAGCCCTATAGTGTTCATATACTGTCACACAGTACTCTAGTTATACTTAGTTACTTGCAGCAAACATCCCAGCCTTATAGTGTTCATATACTGTCACACAGTACTCTAGCTATACTTAGTTACTGCAGCAAACTTCCCAGTCCTATAGTGTTCATATACTGTCACACAGTACTCTAGCTATACTTAGTTACTGCAGCAAACATCCCAGCCCTATAGTGTTCATATACTGTCACACAGTACTCTAGTTATACTCAGTTACTTGCAGCAAACATCCCAGTCCTATAGTGTTCATATACTGTCACACAGTACTCTAGTTATACTCAGTTACTTGCAGCAAACATCCCAGTCCTATAGTGTTCATATACTGTCACACAGTACTCTAGTTATACTCAGTTACTTGCAGCAAACATCCCAGCCCTATAGTGTTCATACACTGTCACACAGTACTCTAGTTATACTCAGTTACTTGCAGCAAACATCCCAGCCTTATAGTGTTCATATACTGTCACCCAGTACTCTAGTTATACTTAGTTACTTGCAGCAAACATCCCAGCCCTATAGTGTTCATACACTGTCACACAGTACTCTAGTTATACTCAGTTACTTGCAGTAAACATCCCAGCCCTATAGTGTTCATATACTGTCACACAGTACTCTAGTTATACTCAGTTACTTGCAGTAAACATCCCAGCCCTATAGTGTTCATATACTGTCACACATTACTCTAGTTATACTCAGTTACTTGCAGCAAACATCCCAGCCCTATAGTGTTCATATACTGTCACACAGTACTCTAGTTATACTCAGTTACTTGCAGCAAACATCCGAGCCCTATAGTGTTCATATACTGTCACACAGTACTCTAGCTATACTTAGTTACTGCAGCAAACATCCCAGCCCTATAGTGTTCATATACTGTCACACAGTACTCTAGTTATACTCAGTTACTTGCAGCAAACATCCCTGTCCTATAGTGTTCATATACTGTCACACAGTACTCTAGTTATACTCAGTTACTTGCAGCAAACATCCCAGCCCTATAGTGTTCATACACTGTCACACAATACTCTAGTTATACTCAGTTACTTGCAGCAAACATCCCAGTCCTATAGTGTTCATATACTGTCACACAGTACTCTAGTTATACTCAGTTACTTGCAGAAAACATCCCAGCCTTATAGTGTTCATATACTGTCACCCAGTACTCTAGTTATACTTAGTTACTTGCAGCAAACATCCCAGCCCTATAGTGTTCATACACTGTCACACAGTACTCTAGTTATACTCAGTTACTTGCAGCAAACATCCCAGCCTTATAGTGTTCATATACTGTCACCCAGTACTCTAGTTATACTTAGTTACTTGCAGCAAACATCCCAGCCCTATAGTGTTCATATACTGTCACACAGTACTCTAGTTATACTCAGTTACTTGCAGTAAACATCCCAGCCTTATAGTGTTCATATACTGTCACACAGTACTCTAGTTATACTTAGTTACTTGCAGCAAACATCCCAGCCCTATAGTGTTCATACACTGTCACACAGTACTCTAGTTATACTCAGTTACTTGCAGCAAACATCCCAGCCTTATAGTGTTCATATACTGTCACCCAGTACTCTAGTTATACTTAGTTACTTGCAGCAAACATCCCAGCCCTATAGTGTTCATATACTGTCACACAGTACTCTAGTTATACTCAGTTACTTGCAGTAAACATCCCAGCCTTATAGTGTTCATATACTGTCACACAGTACTCTAGTTATACTTAGTTACTTGCAGCAAACATCCCAGCCCTATAGTGTTCATATACTGTCACACAGTACTCTAGTTATACTCAGTTACTTGCAGTAAACATCCCAGCCTTATAGTGTTCATATACTGTCACACAGTACTCTAGTTATACTTAGTTACTTGCAGCAAACATCCCAGCCCTATAGTGTTCATATATTGTCACCCAGTACTCTAGTTATACTCAGTTACTTGCAGCAAACATCCCAGCCTTATAGTGTTCATATACTGTCACACAGTACTCTAGTTATACTTAGTTACTTGCAGCAAACATCCCAGCCCTATAGTGTTCATACACTGTCACACAGTACTCTAGTTATACTCAGTTACTTGCAGCAAACATCCCAGCCTTATAGTGTTCATATACTGTCACCCAGTACTCTAGTTATACTTAGTTACATGCAGCAAACATCCCAGCCCTATAGTGTTCATATACTGTCACACAGTACTCTAGTTATACTTAGTTACTTGCAGCAAACATCCCAGCCCTATAGTGTTCATATACTGTCACACAGTACTCTAGTTATACTCAGTTACTTGCAGTAAACATCCCAGCCTTATAGTGTTCATATACTGTCACACAGTACTCTAGTTATACTCAGTTACTTGCAGCAAACATCCCAGCCCTATAGTGTTCATATACTGTCACACAGTACTGTTGTTATACTTAGTTACTTGCAGCAAACATCCCAGCCCTATAGTGTTCATATACTGTCACACAGTACTCTAGTTATGCTCAGTTACTTGCAGCAAACATCCCAGCCCTATAGTGTTCATATACTGTCACACAGTACTCTAGTTATACTTAGTTACTTGCAGTAAACATCCCAGCCCTATAGTGTTCATATACTGTCACACAGTAAAGGGTACTCTAACACCCAGTTACTCAGCTATGGTATATGTACTTACTGTGTTCTCCAGATTCAACTCTGCATCAAATGAAGTTATCTTCCCGTCAGACCTAAAGAATAACAAGATACTTAATTTCAGGACAATGAGACATATAAAGAACTAGAACAGGATGCTTCTTTTTCATATACATGGAATCTAATATTTTATAAACTTATTGTTTATTTAACCATTGGTTTCTCTTTTCACAAGACTACTATGAATATGTTTGATGATAATAAGTTGGCCAATGTAAGTGGTAAAATTAAGACGGCATGCCAATGTAAAGGGTAGGTTTCATCTATGCTTAAATTATTTACAACATGAATATTTAAAGGTTAAAGGGACACTCGGCAACTTGATTTTTAAAAACTCGCAACGTCCTGTTAGTTTTTCAAATAACTTGCATTTGTTCAATCGTTAATATTAATTATAAGAAAAGTATCAAGCAAATTATTTTTGCATATTTATTAACTGTTGATAATATTGCACCAATAACATATTTAAACTTATTGTAGAATAAGAAAAAGAAAAAAAAGAACCCTCAAAATTTCATTTAATTATATGCAAACAGGTTTAAAGTCAAAATGATATCGGATAAATAAATTGAGAAGCTAATTTCAATGCTTGATAAACATTTCAAGATTGCCGAGTGTCCCTTTAATTCTAAAATTGTAAAATACATGATTATAGAGAAGCCCTGATTGACTTACTTGTTAATCTTGACAATCCTGATGTTTCCCCAGTTGATAAACGTGACAATTTCTCCCTCCTTTATAACCTCCGCATCAGCGCCATCTATGTACAGTTTAGATGACAGATGGACGGTTTTGTTTCCAACAGACTCATTCTGTTCACAATAGAAAATATTTTTCAAAATTATAAATCTGTGCAGAACACACCGTTCATCGGACTGCAAGAATAAAGAGGTATCATTTATCTATTAAAAATGTATGTCCCGTATGCATGTTATTGGTGACAGTACATTAGTATGAAACAAGAACTATCACTGAAGGTGATGAATACCCCTGCTTAAATTCTAAGTCAACCAAACGGACATAATTCTGTAACTAGAAGGGTGTTCCACAGAAGACTTGTGTCGCCTGCCGTGTCCTTATTTCAAGGCTATTTTATGAAGACAGCGGGGCAATCTTTCATGAATTATAGAGAATTTTGATTTTTTAAGTGTTAACGTTTATGAAACGGGGCATACATCTGCATTGGATAATTGATAAGGAAAAAGTATATAAAGTTTCATGACCATAGGTCAATATTTTGAGTTATTGGTCATGGGTAACAATATTCTGTGTGGTAAGATGAATATATGTGTGAAGTTTCATGAACATAGGTCAAACACTTTTGAAGTTATAGCCAGTTATGAGCTTCGTTAGGTTGCAGGTTAAAGTTTTATGAAAAGGGGCATTACTCTGCCAACATGAAAGTTATTGGATATGTGTAACAACATTCCTGGGTTGAGATGAAGATGTGTGTGAAGTTTCATGAACATTGGTCAAATACGTTTCAAGTTATGGCCAAGGTTAGGTTGCAGGTTAAAGTATGATGGACGACGATGACGGACAACAGACGATGGGCAGAGTGATTGCCATGCTATGCAGGCAACACAAAAGTTAGGCAATCAACAATGGGTGATGTAGAGGGACATAAGGTCATCAGTTGTTATGTATATATGAAGTTTGGGAACAACCCATTCAAAAACAGAAATGCAAGTAATAACAAGAGGCCCAAGAGAGCCTTTATCACTTTACTGGCTATAGGAAATCTTTGATGGGGAACATGACAATAATATGCGCCACTAGGCTTGGTACTGATCATTCCTGCCAAGTTTCACTGAAATTCTACCAGGAGCTCAGGAAAACTGGTCCGGACAAAGTTTGTGTATCAGGGGCAATAACTGTGTCAAAAATCATTCAACAAAAACATGGTAATGATATGTGCAACTAGGCTTAGTACTGATCATCCCTGCCAAGTTTGTCGAAATCCAGCCAGGCGTTCAGGAGAACTAGCCTGTACAAAGTTAGTGTATTAAAACCTTTAAAGGGCCATAACTCTGCCAAAAATCATTTAACCGGAACACAGCGATGATATGCGCAACTAGGCTTGGTACACATCATCCCCACCAAAGTTCGTTAAAATTCAGCCAGGAGTTCAGAAGAGACTAGTCTGGATAATATTTGTGTATCAAAGCCTTTAAAGGGCTATAACTCTGCAAAAAATCATTCAAACAGGAACACAGTGATGATATGCAAAACTAGGCCTGGTACTGATCATCCCTGCAACGTTTCACTGAAATCTGGCCAGGGGTTCAGGAGAACTAGTCCGGACAAAATTTGTGTATTAAAACCTTTAAAGGGCCAACTCCGCAAAAATCTTTAAGCTGAAATCCGGTGATGATATGCATAACTAGGCTTGGTACTAATCATCCCTGCAAAGTTTCGTTGAAATCCAGCCAGGTGGTCAGGAGAGGAGAACTAGACTAAAGTTTATGTATTAAAACATTTAAAAGGCTATAACTCAGCCAAAAATCATTCAACTGGAACATGGTGATGATATGCACCATAAGGCCTGGTACTGATCATCCCTGCCAAGTTTCGTTGAAATCCGGCCAGGAGTTCAGGAAAAATAGTCCAGACAAAAGTTTGGGTATAAAACCCTTAAAGGGCCATAACTCTGTCAAAAATCATTCAACAGGAACACAGTGATGGTTTGCATAACTAGATTTGGTACTGATCATTCCTGCAAAGTTTCATTAAAATTCAGCCAAATAAAAACCCTATCGTCTTAATGAGGCAAAATACATTTTTAATTAAATCAAGGGCCATAACTCCGGTGTTACTGGTGTGATCTTGCTGGTTTTCGAACTTCTCCAAGCTTTCATAGATATTAACAATCTGGTAAAGTTTGGTAAGATATGATGAAAATTGATTGCCCTATGGTCTTAACGAGGCAAGACATAGCATTTTTAACTAAATCAAGGGCCATAACTTCGCTGTTACTGGCCCAAACTGTCTGGTTTTCTGAGCTTTCATTGATATTACCAATCTGGTAAAGTTTGGTAAAGGTTGGATGAAAAATGAATGCCCTGTCGTCTTGAGGCAAAATATAGCATTTTTAACTAAATCAAGGGCAATAACTCCGTTGTTACTGGCCCGATCTGGCTGGTTTTCGAACTTGTCCGATTAATAATCTGGTAAAGTTTGGTAAAGATCAGATGAATAATGAAGTCCCTATCGTCTTAACGAGGCAAAATATAGCTTTTTTAACTAAATCAAGGGCCATAACTCCGCTGTTACTGGTTCGATCTGGTTGGTTTTCGAACTTGAGCTTTCACTGATATTAACAATCTGGTAAAGGCTGGTAAAGATCGGATGGAAAATGAAGGTCCTATCGTCTTAACGAGGCAAAATATAGCATTTTTAACTAAATCAAGGGCCATAATTCCGATTGATATTAACAATCTGGTAAAGTTTGGTTAAGATCGGATGAAAAATATGTTACGCGACGGGACGCAACGGGATGTTACATACAGCGTGATTCCTATATAGCCCCACTTCACTTTGTGAAACCTAGTGTATAAAAGAGTCTTTGACCAATACATTAGGTCTATAAAACGTCATTCTGTTCATAACCGTTCATCAGTTGTCACAAAGAATAGATGCGATCTCATAAAACACACAAAACACATGCTCCTAGCCACTGTCATTCCACTAAGATTTTTTTTCCAAATTCTCAAAGAACGATGTTATTTTTACCCACTCGATATATGAATCTCTCAGGCACTATTTACATCATGTCTGCAAATGCCTAAACATGTTTCAGTCTCACAGTGCCTATTCGGGGTCTTTTATCATAATCCTTTTGTATCTCTGTTTTTATTTCGTCAAAACATCATAGACATACAATCTAGTACAAACAAAAGAACCAAACACAAGTTCTCATACACTGTAAGTCTAGTTTGAAACATCTTGTAATAATCTACAATATATCTCTGGAATATATTGGCGACATTTCGATTGGTGAATGTTTTACAATGACATAATGCCATAGCTATTATTGAGAAATTCGTATTTTAAAGGTAGAAATAAATGTAGAACATCGTTTACGGTGATTTATCGCGTATATTATTCCACATTTGCAGATTCCCTTCTTTGTGCAAAGTGACGTCATCCGGTCATTATTCTGTGATTGTGACCGGTCCCCCGGTCCGAGAGTCATTTATTACAGATTCGGTTACGCTTGATATAACATTCAAGGAATGACTGCCAGTCCATAAACTTGCATACAGCCCTAAAAACCATACATTATTTCTTAATTATATCACTTTTTATCAAGAATGTTTTTTTTTCGAATAGTGTTTTACGTCATTTTAGCACATTTTAGGCCATATTTGACAGTCATTTTTTTTGTGGTAGAGGCAGATCACCCCATTTTTCGTGGGTAACACCAGTACTGTATACCTCCCGCCATCCGTAAGAATTGACACTCTTTCACTTACAAGTTGAGCTCCAGTGGGATTTGAACCTGTAGCGGTGAGAGGGTTTACAACACAACCCTTAACAATGTTCTATTTCTTAAATATAGATAAAGAATAAAAATGTAAATAAGTCTTACCTTTGGATGTTTTGCGACCTCTTTCGAGTCTTCTTTGGCGCCTTTCACATTCACTACCACCAACTCACCCTTCTGTAGGGCTGTATAGCGGGGCACAATAGGGTCTATCACCTGTAATAAAGGGGCGCAATCATTACTATCTATAATACACATTCACTACCACCAACTCACCCTTCTGAAGGGCTGTATAGCGGGGCACAATAGGGTCTATCACCTGTAATAAAGGGGCGCATTCATTACTATCTATAATACCCATTCCCTGCCACCAACTCATCCATCTGTAGGGCCGTATAGCGGGGCACAATAGGGTCTATCACCTGTAATAAAGGGGCTCATTCATTACTATCTTATAATACACATTCACTACCACCAACTCATCCTTCTGTAGGGCCGTATAGTGGGGCACAATAGGGTCTATCACCTGTAATAAAGGGGCTCATTCATTACTATCTATAGTACACATTCACTACCACCAACTCATCCTTCTGTAGGGTCATATAGTGGGGCACAACAGGGTCCATCACCTTTAATAAAGGGGCTCACTCATTACTATCTATAATACACATTCACTACCACCAACTCATCCTTCTGTAGGGCCGTATAGCGGGGCACAATAGGGCCTATCACCTGTAATAAAGGGGCGCATTCATTACTATCTATAATACACATTCACTACCACCAACTCATCCTTCTGTACAGCTGTATAGTGGGCACAATAGGTTCTATCACCTGTAATAAAGGGGCTCCATATTACACATTCACAACCCCTCTCATCCTTTCTGTAGAAATAACAAGAGGCCCAAGAGGGTCTGTAGACGCTCTACTTGCTAAAACGGCTCTTATATCAAGGGTTGTCGTCATAAAATTCCCATCAGTACTTCTTTTTTCCGAACTTGTCCAATATTTCATTGATATACCGCAAATTTCACAACTACCGGTAGACAATTTCCTGCCAAATTTCATAGAAATCCATCTAGCTGTTTAGGAGGAGTAGCACCGACAAGAAATTTAAAGTAAAAATGACAAAGGGCCATAACTCCATCAAGAATCAGCGAACAGAAACAAAAGCGCGATATGCACAACTAGACATGTTACCGATGCTTCCTGCCAAGTTTCCTCGAAATCCAACAAGGTGTTTAGGAGGAGTAGCGCCGACAAGAAATTTAAAGTAAAAATGTCAAGAGCCGTAACTCCATCAAAAATCAACAAACCTGAAAAAATCGCAGGCACAACTAAATAATCATACCAATGATTCCTGCTAACTTTCGTCAAATCCATCACAGCGTTAAAAAAAAAAAAATAATAATAAAAAATAAAAAAAAATTATTATTTTTTTTATAAAAATTGAAAAGAAAAAAAAAATATTTAAAAAAAAAAAAAAATCCGGCATAAATGGTCCGATGTTGCCGTTTTCGCGAACTTGTCCAAGATTTCATTGCTATTAACAACCTACATGTATGCAAGCTTGATATATATCAAATAATAAATGAAGGTGCTGGAATGTTCAAAAGACAGAAAATGGCATTTTACAGAAAAAACAAGGGCCATAACTCTTGTGTTACTGATCCGATCTGGCTGGTTTTTGATCTCGTCTGAGCTATCATTGATATTAACATTCTGTGCAAGTTTGGTAAAGATCAAATAATAAATGAAGGTGCATAGAGTGTTCACAAGGCAGAAAATGGCATTTTTCAGAAAAAACAAGGGCCATTGATATTAGTGAGGTAAATTAGGTCAAATATCTAATTTTCTTTCTCAATAAAATGTAATGATTTTGGGAATATCAGTATAATTTGCTCCAGGGTCACCATGGGACTCTGGGATATGGATCAAAGATTCAAATACACAAATACCCTAAGCATTTTTTATTCATTTACAGTTTCCTACATGAATACAGAAAAGCATAAATAGAACTATTTCTGATCTGAGTATCAAAGAACGATCAAAACAATTACATGTAAAATGGATACAGGGTTAAAGGGAATTGACCTGTGTGAAGAAAACGTGGGTATTTTGCGATGGCGCGCCGTCAAATTCATTATAGTTTTAAAAAATGTTGCCCACCTTCTCAACCCTCTTCTCTTATCTTTCGCTTCCTCCAATTTCTCTTCTGTCATCCCTGCTGTTGTCCCTCTTACTTGATGGCTATACTTTTTGTTGAAACAACGCTGTATAGTGTATACTCAGTTTCTACGACATTCTCGATGTTCACCCGCAGTTCGCCTAATGTTTTCCTTTTTTGCCTTAGAATGGACTGTTTCTAGGACAAAACAATTTTCGACAAGGACCAACATCATGTCATGCTGATCATTTTAGAATAAGTCCCATATCAATATCACTTATAGTTTTCAATAAGTAGGCGCTACAATCTTGTTTTTTAAAAATCTATTTTCAGCTTTGGCAGCCATCTTCGATTCACATCAACGTGAATTTTTGCTAGGATCAACTAGACATCATTGGCAACATTCCTGTAAAGTTTCATGAAAATCCATCCAGTAGTTTGAGAGGAGTAGTCGCCGCAAAAAAAGTTTTCAGACGAACAGACAGACTTTGATCAGTAGAGCTAAAAATGAGTGCCCACAAAGCAAAATTATGCATTTTTGCCAATTCAAGGGCTGATAACTCGGTTTTAATGCTACCCATTATACCTGGTTGAAGAATTTGTCTACGACCTTATTATTTTGCACATTATGCGAAAGTTTGGTATGGATTGGATAAAAAATGGGAGTAATATGGTGGTAACAAGACCAAATTACGTAGGAAATTAAGTGTTTTTATTGTAATAATACAAAATTATGATTTTTTTGATAATTCAAGAGTCTTATCTCAGCTATAAGTGATTGAATACGGCTGGTTCAAGAACTCGTCTGAGATCTTATGGAAATATAAGTAGTGCGCAAGTTGGATAATCTCAAGGGCAGATAACTCATTTATTAGCAAGTGAATCTGGTTGGTTCAAAATCTCGTCCGAGAGCTTATAGACTACTGTGTTAGTTTGGTTAAGATCAGATGAAAAATGGAGATGCTAGCGTGCCCACAAGGCAAAACCATGCATTTTTGCTATAACTCAGATATAAGTTATCGAATATGGCTGGTTCAAGAATTCATCCAAGTTCTTATAGATATATAACTACTTAGTTTAGACTGGATCAACAGTGCCCAACAGGCAAAATTATGCATTTTTGCCTACACAGGGGTAGCTAACTCAAATATTGGTGATCAAATCTGGCTGGTTCAAGAAATCGTTTGAGATATTATGTATATATAACCACTGTGTAAGTTTGGTAATTATCAAATGAAAAATTAAGAGCTACAGTATTCACAAGGCCCAATATGGCATTTTTCAATAAATCAATGTCTATAACTCTGGTGTTACCGATCCGATAAAGCTGGTTTTCAAACTTGTTCAAGCTTTCATTAATTTCAACAATCTGGGTAAGTTTAGTAGATCAAACAAAAACTGAATGTGCTAGAGTTTTCACAAGGCAGAATACAGCTTTTTTCAATAAATCAAGGGCCATAACTCTGGCGTTACCACTCCAATATACATGTAGCTGGTTTTCAAACTTGTCCAAGCTTTCATTAATATCAAACATCTGGCAAAGTTTGGTAAAGATCAAATACTAAATGAAGGTCCTAGAGACTGTTCAAGAGGCTAAAAATGGCAGGTTTCAGTAAAACAATGGCCATAACTCTGGTGTTACAAATCCGATCTGGCTGGTTTTCGAACATGTCCCAGCTTTCATTGATATAAAGACCGTGACAAAGTTTGGAAAACAAGAAACGTGGAAATTCCATGAAAACCAGGTTTTCCATAAGGTTACTACAAAGTTTCATGTCAATATTTATTTCCATATAACTTACCTACATAAGTGTCACTTCAATAGCCAACTCCAAACTGTATTTATTGCCTAGAAACCAAGTTTTTTCTCTATTTTTTAGTAACATAACCTTGACCCAGTGTCCTCAAATGCAATGCCAAGCTGCCTTTCCATATAAGCCACCTACCCAGCAAGTTTCGTCAAAATATCTCACTCCTAACAAAAGTTATTCAGCCGAAAACGTTTTTCTATTTTTATTAACAGCAACATTGATCTTGACCCCAGTGACCCAAAATGCAATCCCAAGCTTCATTTCATATAAGCTTTCAGCAAGTTTCATCGCAATACCTCATTCCTCAGAAGTTTGGTTGCAAAATGTTAACCTTTAATAACAAAAGTCATTGAGCGGGAAACTTTTTTCTATTACCTACCCAGCAAGTTTCGGCGCAATACCTCACCCTTAACAAAAGTTGAGTGGAAACATTTTTTCTAATTTTAGCAACATTGACTTGACCTTGTTATCAGTGAACCCAACTGTAATCCCAAGTTTCCTTTCCTTACAAGCTACATATACATAATGTTTTGTCGCAAATTCTCATTCCAAACAAAAGTTATTGAGTGAAAAACCTCAAATTTTCTATTTTTTAGTAACTCAGCAACCTTGATGCCAGTGACCCCAAATGCAATCCCAATGTTCCTTTCCATATAAGCCACCTATCCCGCAAATTTCGTTGCAATACCTCACTCCTAACAAAAGTTACAGAGCAGAAACCATTTTTCTATTCTTAATAACAGTGACCTTGACCTTGACTGTAAATGCAAGTCCAACCTTCCTTTCCATATAAGCTATCTACACAGCAAGTTTCGTTGCAATAACTCACTCCTATTAAAAGTTATTGAGAAGAAATCATTTTTCAATTTTTAGTAACAGTTACCCTGACCTTGATCCAGTGGCCCCAAAAACAATCCCAACCTTTTATTCCATCTGAGCTACCTACCCTGCAAGTTTCAATGCAATACCTCATCCCTAACAAAAGTTATTAAGGAGAAACTAGAAGTTTTACTTCAATCGCCTGCTTCCCAAAAGACATATGTCAAACTAATAACCAGGATTTTCCATAGGAAAATCTGGTTATGAAGGTGCTTAGAGTGTACACAAGGCAAAAGTTAACAGACTGACAATGGATGGACAACAGCCGACAGACAACACTCATCCCATAAGCTCTGTTGGCCATCTGTTGGCTGATGATTGGAGTTGGAGTTCCTCTTTTACTTTTTTATCAGGCTTAGCCAGTCTCAGAAAATATGAGGTAAATCTTATCTTTTCAGTAGTCTAAATTTTAAGTTATAAATAGCTTATAATTTTATTAGCATGAGTTCAATAAATATACCTGTGATCTATAATTAGCTACATTTCCAAGTATTGTGGATGGCTTCTTATAAAGGTAATATTTTAGAACACCACCAGGCAGGCCTGCCAAACTTCTGGATAAAATCCAGATCTCTGGATGTTCCATCATCGGATTAAAGTGTACAATCTCCGGATTTTGCATCAAAACGTAACGTTCATGATTTAACGGCTTATTTCACAGTGTTACGGTGTATCAGCACTGGTCATGTTATGCTCCTTAGTCAGCGATGCAAAGGAGGGTATTTACAAGTATCAAATCCATGGGGGTCATTAGTGTAACACACTAACTGAATGTATATTTACATTAAGGACATAATTAGTTCCTTCCTTGACTTAACAACATGTGTAATAGCAGCAAATGTTGTAGTAGTGGTATAAATTAAACCAATTTTTCCTAATCTAATTACAAAGTGACCTCTCTTAAATTATTTGTGTGCATGTTGAAATATGTAATCTATTGTTTTCTTAAAGCATTAGTTCCATCAATGAATTAAAAATCTAATTTACTTTTAACAAGAAATCCGTGGATTCACATGTCTCGCCTAATGGGGGCTGGACTTAAAAATAAAAAGGTCAATGATGCTTAAATGAAAGTTTGTAAACATTTTAGCAACTAAAAACATTCGAGTTTGCCGTTCGCTGAGATGACATTTAAGTGCATTTGTTTAAAAATAAAATGCCATTCTATTGAAAACAAGAGGCCCAAGAGGGCCTGTGGATGCTCTACTTGCTAAAACGGCTCTTATATCAAGGGTTGTCGACATAAAATTCCCATCAGTAGTTTTTTTAAAACATTACAAAAACAACAGGGATAGGATGGCCTTAGATCGCTCACATGGTAATCATGGGCAATAAGTCTGCTGTGTCTAGTCTGGCATGGGCATTTTTTAATTTGTCCCACTTTCTTCTATGAATGAAATTTCATAAAAATGTGTGTGTGTGTTGGGGGGGGTTGGGGGGGGGGGGGGGGGGGGGAGAGGCGGGAGTGCGTTGGGGGTTTGGGTGGGGGGGGGGGGGGCAACATATGTGTGTAAGAATTGACTAAAACAACAAAGAAATATGTAAAAAAAAAAAAAAAAAGTGTGGGGCATGGTGGGTGGGGTGATGGGGTGAGAGGCGGGGGGTGGGGGGGCGGGGAGGGTTGCAACATGTATTTGTAAGAATTGACAAAAGCAACACAGAAATAGGTAAAAAAAAAGAAAAAAATTCAAGTCTGGGGCGGGGTGCGAGTGGGGCGGGGGGGGGGGGGGGGGGGGGGGGGGGGGGGGGGGTGGGGGGGGTGGGTGATGGGGTGAGAGGCAGGGGGATGGGTGGTGGGGGCATGGAGGGTTGCAACATATATGTGTAAGAATTGACTAAAACAACACAGAAATATTTAAAAAAATAATAATTCAAGTGTGGGGTGTGATGGGTGGGGTAATGGGGTGAGAGGAGTGGGGGGGGGGGGGGGGGGGGGGGGGGGTTGCAACATATATTTGTAAGAATTGACAAAAGCAACACAGAAATAGTTAAAAAAGAAATTCAAGTCTGGGGCGGGGTGCGGGTGGGGCGGGGAAATTTGGTGAGAGGCAGGGGGGTGGGGTGGTGGGGGCAGGGAGGGTTGCAACATATATGTGTAAGAATTGACTAAAACAACACAGAAATATTTAAAAAAAAAAAATTCAAGTGTGGGGTG